>PVHP010012472.1:0-42886 GCA_004024765.1 Zapus hudsonius
GGAGGGAGGAAGGAAGAAAGAAAAGATAGAGTAGGCACAGTAGCATGTATCTGCAATTACAGTACTTGGGAGGCTGAGGCAGGATGATTGAAGACAGCCTGGGCTACACAGTGGAGAGAGAGACATAGAGAGGGAACTTCATAGCATTTCTGTTATAAGGGTACTAAGTTTCATTACGAGTGCCTCACCATCATGAATCCATTTAATTATCTCCCACAGATCCACCCTCTAATACCATTGCTTGGCATGTTAGAGCTATAACACATGAATGAAGGGGGCATGTTTAGTTCATACCACAGGGTAATCATTGCTATTCATGCTTTTGTGCATCCTTCCAGACTTTCTCTGAATGGAGTGAATGGAGAAATATATATATTTTAAATACTAGAGGAGGACAAGGAGTTCCAAAAATTAGATTTTACTTGTATTGATTTATAAACATTTTCACTCAATAATATTTCATTTTTGATGTTAATGTGCTTTAGTCTTAATGTATTATGCATTCACTATTATTCCAATGAAGACATACAGCCTTGCTTTGTAACCAATCCCCTAATTATGACTATCCATAATGCTTTCATCTCTTTAAAAATTAGGAACTGCTTTGAACTAAATCACTAATAATGAATAGCTATTTCCTTTTCAAAGGAATATTAGAGTAGAGCCCAGGGTCCTAGGCATCAGAACAAGGAATTCCGCCCCAATCCCTTACTCATAAAGTGACATGCTAGATGCAGTGAGTTGCTTTTTTTTACAGTGGGAGTCAAAAATTTGTACAAAGGCCCAAAGGCTTAGAAAAAAACAAAGATCTTAGATGATCATTTTTATTGATGATTTTTTTAAAGACATTCATTACTGATAGTATTTCTAATGATTATTGCTGTCAACCCAAAATAACGGCAGAATGAAAGGCTTTCAAAAGAGTTTCAAAAGGAACCACTTTATTCCAAGGACTCTAATCAGGGTGCACATGCTCTGGTGAACCAGGGGTACATCTGACAAGGGGAAGTTTTTTTAAGGCAAAAAGGAGACATTCAATATGCTGTCCTGAGACAAATCAGAGGGTCATTGAGGAAGCTGAAGTCATGCATCAATAATATGAGTGTTGCTGGCGAGACTTTCTTGCAAGATTTCGGCTGTCAGAGTATGTTTGAGGTAGTTCTTTGTTGTTGTTTGGTTTTGATTTACATTGTTATTTATTTATTTATTTGCATGTGCATACATACATGTGTGAGTGGGGGGGCCACACCAGATTCTCTTGCCCCTGCAAAGGAATGCCAAACACATATGCCATGATTTTCATCCAGCTTTATGTGACTACTGGGGAATTGAACCCAGGTCAGCAGGCTTTGCCAGCAGGCACCTTTAACTGTCCAGCTATCTCCCCAGCAGTATTTTGCTTTTAAAGATGGGATTTTTCTGTGTTGTCTGGGTGATCTTGAACTCCGGAGCCTAAGTGATCTTACCAAGTGCCAAGATTACATGTGTGCACTTGGCTGCCTTTATAATGATTCTTATCTCGGGCACACAAGCACGGTATTCTGTCTTCATGGCTTTCTGGCCATGTAACACAAAGGACTCAATCTTGGGTAGTGTTGGTTTTAACTTTACCAAAGTAAACAAAAGAAAATTGGTAGACAATGGCCCAGGAGTGGTATGAAAGGTGCAGAGCAGGACAGGTTGAAGCACAGGGATGACAGTCATTGGCCTCACCAGGATACCACTGCCAGAGTCCACACCACACTGTGCATTCTTCAGTGGGATGCTAGCCATGGAGAGGGGAGGAACTATCAGTGTTGAGTATGAGGGAAGGGGCACAAGTGATGGTATTGATATCAGGGTAAGGGCACAGGAGGTGGTGTTGGCATCAGGGTAGGGGCACAGGAGATGATGTTGGCATCAGGGTAGGGGCACAGGAGGTGGTGTTGGCATCAGGGTAAGGGTCACAGGAGATGGTGTTGCATCTGGGTAGGGGCACAGAAGATCGTTTGGGTATCAGAGCCGGGGCACAGGAGATGGTAAAGTCAAAGATATTGCTCCACCTATTTGTTTATGTTATTTGTTTATGACAGCTTTCTTTAAAAAGCAAAAACCAAACAAATCAAAGCTCTATTTAGCAATTGTAAGAGACTATTAAGGATGATATATCTTTGGCTAAGTTTTGTCTTTGAATCCCAAGGATGATATCAGAATAGAAAGCAGACATAGAGGCAAGAGACACCTGGAAAAGAACAACCTGGGTGGAATTAGGGAAAGGGAGATAGCTGATAAGACCATGTTTGATGACGGCTGGGGAGCTAACTCAGTGGGTAAAGTGCTTGCCTCACTTGGGATCATCGCCAGCATCCATGTTAAATGCCAGGCATGCTTGTGCACACCTAAAATCCCAACACTGGGGAAGCAGAGATAGGAGGATCCCTGGAGCTTACTGGCTATCCAGTCTAGCTTAGTTGGTGAGCTCCAGGCCAAGGAGAAACCTGTCTCAAAAAGAGGTAGACAGTGTTCCTGAGGATAGCACCCAAGATTGTCCTCTGGTGTCCACATGCATCTACGCACATGTGCACGTGCGCGCACACACACACACACACACATGCAAGACACACATGCATGCACACTATTCACAGACCACTGTGGTGAGACAAGTTATTGCAAAGAGCTGGGGAAAGTTATAAGAAGGGTAGGCATCAGGAGTGGATTTGCTTCTCACCTACGATGGGCCTTGAACCTCTCTCTTTCACCCTTGCAAAAAGAGAATGTTTTCTGATCTTGACTTCTCTGTGCTCAGTGCTTGCTATGCGAAGCACCTTGCCTTGCTCCTGTGAGCTGTGAGGTGTGACTCTCTTTTTTACAAAACATAGACAGGGCGAGCAATTTGTTCAGGGGTCGAAGAATTGAAACTAGAATCCAAACTTACAGTGTCACACCAAAGAGCCTACGCCTAACCACCCTGCTCTGCTTCCTGCCAAGGTGCCAATCAGAGCTAAAATTCCATGACTCTAGGGCTCTAGTCCCCTACCAGCTGCCACCAAAAGCCCCACAGTAAGCCTAGACAAAGAACAAAGAACTCTTTGAAGTCACAGTTTGATTGCCAAAAGAGAGCCACTAAGTTATGAAAAACCACTCCCCATGCCTGCTTTCTTGCTCCCACTCACCAGCCTGGAATTCCCCGTGACCAACAGGAATCTGTTGATGAGACATTTCAAGCTGTGACAGAATAGCCACAACAGCTCCCAAAGCTTGATGGAATGCAGGACCTTTGGACGTTCCCATGAGATTGTTAGATAGTCTCCATAGTGGAGAGATGGCATTCAACCTGAACTTTGGCTATAATATGTGGTCGCTTTTTATAATCAATGACAAAATGTTAAGACTATTTCAGGCTTCCTCTGTCACTTAGTGAGGAGGGGAAAGAAATGAGTGTATTTTCAGCCATTCTAAAATTACACTGGCATTTTTTAGGTCGTAGCAATTAGAGTTTGGGGACTTCTTTGGGACAGGGTCTCACTATGTATCCCAGGCTAGCCTTGTTCTAAGTGTGTAGCCCAGCCTGCTCATGAACTCATGATCCTCCTGAGTCAGCCTCCAGAGTACCTGTATCACTACACCCAGCTAAGGCTTGTGCCCAATATTATGTTAAGGAGAAAACCAAGATTATCACAATCAGTTACAGATATTGAATTAATAATAGATTATTACAAATGGAACAAACATAAAGGTTGATCACATCCAAGTCCTTTGTTTGGAAGATGAGGAAACTAATCCTGGCCTCTCAGCCCTGCAGACTGTCCCTTGCAGGCCAGGTCTTCTGACTTCTAGATGGGTTTCTCCTCTCACGAACATATGAAATCCATGGCTATAAAACTATTATGTTCCCATAAGACCAGAAAACTGTATGGACAGTATGTATAGCTAACATGCAGTCATCTCCAATCTGAGCCCAGGTATTTCAAGTAGTGCTCACTGGTGCTATGTGGTGTGAGCTCATGCACAGTCCAGTGTGCATGTTGTATATTCAGAACCAAGCCTGCAGTGAAATCACTTGAATGAGCGCTTCCAGAAATATCTTGGATATACTACATATTTGATTTTTAATTATTTTGGTTGTTATATGTTCAGAAACCTTTTGCTATTGCCAAATTTTTCACAAGCCCCACATTTATTTATGTGACTCCATGCAGAGATGTCCAACCTTTTGACATTGTGACATAACATTGCCTGGGGTGTATATAGCTCCATATAGGTCCACAATCCACAATTTAAAAAGCTTTGGTCTAATGAATCTAGGAAAGGACAGCAATGGAAGGAAACATTTAATAAAGGCCAAAAGGAAGCAGCGTTCCCAAAGTAAGAGCAGCAATATTAATAATAACTGATATTTTCTGTTTATTTACATTGTGCTACATATTATACTAAGCATTTTCTATGCATTTACTCATTTAATCCATACTGTATTTCTCTCCTGCTGGACTTTTAACCTCTAGTTACTTGACATAAAGACACAAAATTCTTATATTTGGGTACAGTCCCAAATAATTCAGAGAGAGAAGGTTTGTCTTTTGTTTTTAACACTCAACAGTGGGAAATGCCGCTGAGGTCTGAGGAGAGGCTGAGTGGCCAGGAAAATGAAGGAATATGGTCCCGGCAGAAAATGGAGGCAGGGAATGGACCATGGCAAGTGCCACAGGGCATATGGTGTGGTAAAAACGGCCATCCATTTAAGAATCATGTTAATAGCAAAGTGACGTTCAGACAGCAGCTGGCAGAGACGGAGCAGAGTGACCAGAGGAGCCAACAATGGGAATAGTCATGTGTGAAGACAGGACAAGGAGCTAGCAGAGAAAGAAACGCAAAGTGCTATATAAAGGAGAGACAATAAGCCCATGACCACGGGTATTAGATCACATGGTTGAAATCATATTACCCAGGATTCCATGGGCTTGAACCCAAGTGAGGAGCAAGTCTCTCTCCTTTATACTCTCCCTGGGGCTCTACCTTTTAAATGAAGGCTGATTCATTGACAGTCAACAAATGCTGTTGCTTACTTTGGACTGGTTTTGACCTATTCAGAATTCAGGCAGAGCAGAAGGAAGGAAAGCTAAAACCATCTCTTTGTCACTACTTTTTTTTTATGAAGTACAAAGTAATGAATATTTAATTTGCATAATTTACCAAAGTGCTGAAGTCTCTCATGAATGAGGATGAGACCCTTTTATATTATGACAGGTGGTGATTTATGAATAGTGATCCCCTTGAATACCCTGGATGGGTATAAGCATCCTTAATTTAAGGATGCTGTGCCTAAGTTTGACTATTTAAAAAAATGTAGAAATTTTATTTATTTAATTAATTAATTTGTGTGTGTGTGTGTGTGTGAGAGAGAGAGAGAGAGAGAGAGAGAGAGAGAGAGAGAGAGAGAGAGAGAGAGAATATGGGTACACCAGGGCCTCTAGCCACTGCAAAAGAAATTCCAGATGCATGTGCCACCCTGTGCATATGGCTTCACATGTGCCCTTGGGAATTGAACCAGGGTCCTCTGGCTTTAAAGGCAAGTGCCTCAACCACTGAGCCATCTCTCCAGCCCAAGTTTGACAATTTTTAAAAATTTCTTTATTTGCAAGCAGAGAAAGAAAGAGATAATGGACTGTCAGGGCCTCTTGCCCCTGCAATTGAACTCCAAATGCATGAGCCACTTTGTGCATCTGGCTTTATGTGGGTACTAAAGAATTGAACCCAGGCTGTCAGACTTTCAATCAAGTGTTTTTGACCACTGAGCCATCTCTCCAGCCCAATTTTGATCATTTTTAACCCACACTACTCTCTACACATGAGTTCTAACTTTTTCTTCTTGGTTCAGTGAAGTACGACTAGTGATGAGGATTGTGATGACAAAGACTCAAGTAGAGACAGGAAAAGTAAGTAGAAGAGGAGGCAACAGGAAGGAGGGAGCAGAACTGAGGCATCTGCTAATGAGAGAATGACAAGAGAAAGAGGTAAGAAACTGCAATCGGTTAACCTCCAACCATCCCATCTCTCAGGAGGCCCAAGCAAGGAGACATCACACACACACACCCCAATCAAACTGGCCTGTATTCTGTGGCAAAATGAAAAAGAAAAGAAGAAAAAAGACCAAGAATAGTTCAGGACTCAGCTGGCCTGTTCCAAGGACATGATTTGAAATGAAGGGGAGTGAAAGTCGGAAGAGAGCTGGGTTGGGCAGTCCATGCATTCTCTGGCTTGGGGGCTGGATCCAATTTGGACTTTAGAAGTCCCTTCCTGAACTCACTCACGCATGCCAGTCCCAGCTCTAAGCAGTCCTTTATGAGGTCAGTCACAGATGCTGGTCCAGTCAGTGGGAGGTCCTTCCCAAGTTGGTTTGGGAAAGCTGGTCACGTCCCCGGCCAGTCCTTCCTGCAGTCAGTGTCTGTGTTCTACCTCAGACTGAGCAGATTTCCACTTCTCTGAACACTGTGTGATCCTGACTCACTTTCTTCCCTGATGACTAAATGTGCTCTGCTGGCCAAGTTTCGGTGTAGAGTCCCCGTGACACTTGCTTTGAGTTGGCAGAGTGTGAGATCAAGGAAGGTCCATTTTTTTTTACTGTGGTAAAGTTGTGGACTCGCCATAAGTTTTGAAAAGGACTTCTTCCCACTGCTCTAGTGGAGTCCAAGAAGAGAGGCTTTCCTGGTATTTCTTCCTCTGCTGAGACTGCTGCTGCATGCAACTTCAGTCTCCCTCCTCTCTCTAGTTCCTGCTCCTTAAGAAGTGTTGCAAACATCTTCTGTGCACACTGCAGATTTTTGAGATCGTGAGCCCTGGCCACCAGCTGTTCCTGAACTCCTTGCTGAGACCCCTCAGCTCCCCAGATTGCTCCAGTCTCTCGGGGATGGACTCAAAACTTACTCTCCTTTCTGCTTTGTAAATTTCCCTGCTTTACTTTGGTATTGAAACTAGAGATTTTCAGCCATCACCCACCCCTTCTGATAGCTGTTACCTGACTTTCTTCTGTTTGTTCCCTGGAGACGCTAGCAGACCATGCCTGCATGCCATCTGCCATCTTGAAAGTCCCCTATAAGACACAGCCCTAGGCATTGTCACAATTGATCAAGTGAAGGAATCGTGAAGAATTACACTTAACTGTTATTTGACAGAAGGAAACTGAGTCAGAAAAATTCAGTGACTGGCATACGCAAGGTGAAAAAGGATTCGGGCATCCCTTGTTTCTTCATTGCTCCACATTGCCTGCTGAGAAGGGAGTAAGCAACAATTAAATCAAGATCATCAAAAAGAGAGAGCCACTGGGTGTGGTAGTGTATAACTTTAATCCCAGCACTCAGGAGGCTGAGGTAGGAAGACTTCTGCGAGTTTGAGGCCAACCTGGGGCTACGGAGTGAGTTTCAGGTTAACCTGGGCTACAGTGATACCCTGCTAAAATTTTTTAAAAAGTAGAAAGAAAAGATATCCTTTCCCCCTTGAAAGTAGGAAACAGGGTAAACAGAGACAGGCAGAGTCAAGGGGGTATGGGGTTGGTGAGGGTGGAAAATAAGGACTCTCATTCAGCCCAGACTGAATGACCTTGACAATTCATGCAATAGCAGGGCGAAGGCATCTCCTGAAAGTGAAATACTGATGGATGAGCCCAGGATGTGGGGAGCTAAGATGACCACAAAGCTCCTTAGGTCATAAGCCCCTGTTAGGTGGTGTATGTGAATGTGGGGATGGTGAAAAATATAACCACAGTTAAAGGTTTGTGAACACACAGTGACCAAAAGTCAATTAAAAACTAGATGCACAGTGTCTGAAACCACGGTGTTGCTGGCAGTGCTCCCCTATGTTGCATCGCTCAGCTTCACTGCACCCCTGGTTCTGCGCACACTGCATTACGCTGACACTGCACATGCTGTCACACCACGAAATGCCAACGAGCACTTCTAAGTACAATCTCTCCTCAGATTCTACACTGTACATACAAAATTTACTTATGAAAACAAAGACTTCTAATATTTTCCTTGCACCAATCCTCAGCACATTTCAAATTAGTATGTCTTTTGATTGGATTGGACAAGCCCATATATCTTATTAGCAGCAAATTTGCTTTCAACTTTAATTAATGGTTCAATTACATGTATCCAACTAATTATCTTGAAATAAATTCCCTTATGATGTGCTATCAGTAAATGTATATCTATTTTCTATATCTAGTACCCATAGTCACATAAAAATTTATTAGTCAGAAAGGGATGCATCATAAGTGGAAAAAGCTTAAGAAACCCTGGGGTATAAAAGAAAAAGAAGCCTGGTGTGGTGATGCACGCCTTTAATCCCAGTACTCAGGAGGCAGAGGTAAAAGGATTACCTGGAGTTTGAGGCCACCCTGAGACTACAGAGGGAATTCCAGGTCAGCCTGGGCCAGAGAGAGACTTGACCTCGAAAAAAATACATAAATAAAAATAAATTTTTTAAAAAATTAAGAGAAAAAGAAAAATAGTTCAGGCTAGGGAGGTAGTTCACTCAGTATGCACAAGGCCCTGGATTCAATTCCAAGCACCAAAAGAAAAAAAAAAAAAGAAGAAGAACAAAGGTTCAACAACATCAAAGAGGTACCAGGCACCCAGGTGCTCTGCTAAGCCCTGGGATGAAAAAGATAAATAGTATGTGTTCCTGACCTCCCTTTCCCCTGCCAAGAGTTCATGGGCAAACACAGAGCTAAAAGAGGCTAGGTAGAAGCTTATCAGTCACTAATCTCAAACAAATTAGTTAGTGTTCCAGTAAAAGGAAACAAAAATTTCATAAACTATAAAATTCACTGATCAAATAAGTTCTATTCAACCCTCTGGCACCTACTTATTCAATCAGCAGATATGTATTGAGTCTTGATTGTGTCCCGGCACAACTTTAGGTACTGAATACTCAAAGATAAATAGGAAGGCTAAATGTCTAATCCACTGGTCTATAGCATCAATAAGCTCCATTGTTTTTTCCTCCTTATCAGATTATGGACTATTGACATGATCTGTTCATCTATTTTTATTTCAAAGTCCTAGCATGTCCTACAGCTATTCTTTTCCTTTAGGTTTATGGATTCTTTTTAGTGAGGTTATCTTTTCAATACATTTACAGATATATTAAGATGTTACTTGCTATACTTACCTAGCTCAATTTTAATTCATGTTTGTTATCATCAGTAGCTAACATTATAAGCTCTCTGAATATGTGTGCTCTTGGTTTATTATCTACCAAACAGAATTTTTCTTAGTTTATGAAAAATTTTCATGATTACAATTTCCTTTTGGTATTAGTGATAATTTACATAAGTAAAGGATAGAGTTTGTTTATTTTATGCATTAATTATGTACATTATTATATGTCATAACGCTCCAAAATAGATTTCCAACTTTGGCATTACTGATATTTTTGAGCCAAGTCTGTTATGTTGGATGTCCCTGGCCCTGATAGCACTGCCCGGTCTTAGTGGTGGCAACCAAAATTTTAGGCATTATCAAATTGTGTGCCCCAGGGGACCCTGACACCCCCTGAAACACACCCTCTGTGTATCAGCCGAGTGGCACTTACTAGCAAACACTTGATGTTCAGACCCCTCACCCTCACCAGGTTCTAATGAACTCACAAAGTAGTTACTAATGCTTCCGGAAGCCCAGAGCTCCATGTGAATTGGTGGATAGAAGGGGGCACAGCACCAAGTCTCATTGGTCAGGAAGTCAAGTCATAAACAAAGAAAATCCAAAAGTAACAAGATGGAGAGTGAGCAAGTAAATGGAGTTGATATCAAAACAGCTGGAGTCTGCTCTGGGGTTTGCCTGCCCAAACCACCAAGTAACTTTGGAGCCCACTAGCCTTCCAGGGTCTCAGTTTCCCATCTGCTAATGCATGTGTTCTAGATAAGGTTGTGGTATTTGGGATCTGGGGTGAGGTGGTGCCCCTGAAATGGACTCCTTCCACCCAATGGTTACTGCCCAATTAGCATGTAATTAAGGTTTAGGCAAACAGCTTTTAAAATAAAAGTTATCTATCCAAATGGCACTTTACCCTTTAGAATGCACTTTCGGAGGCATCATCTCAACCAACCTTGCAGAAGATCTCATGACATTGGCCAGAGAAGGAAGATTCTCACTGAAGAGTTGATGAAATTGAAGTTTGCGAATACTAGGCAATTCCTGAGTTGGAACTCTAGATTAAATCTTCTGAAATGCTGTGTGCTTTTTTCTGAGGAAACATGAAGAAATAGTTCTCTCCTCCCAACACATTTCTTTTTGAGATTTCAACATCATTTTAAATTGCCATGTCTGGATTGCCCTTTACTAAGCCTGTAAATGTCATGAGATAGTCCTCCTGGGTTCCTCGAGCATGTTCAAGTTATGTGTAGCACAGATCACCCGGGTTACAATTTCCTAGTGATTATCTTGCCCTACTACCTGATTGGAGACATTTAGAAGACAGGACCTCGGTCATTGTTCCATCCTCAATATCTACCGCAGTGCCTAGTGACAGTGCACCCTAAGGACTTGATAACTGAGTAGGAAAATGTAGCATAACATTTGATGAGTTTCTCAACTAACTACATGGAAAGCTAAATCAAAATGTTATTATAATGTGATAGCTCACGCTTTTAATGCCAGCACTTAAGAGGCTGGGGTAGGAGGATCACTGTGGGTTTGAGGCCACCTTGGACTAGAGTGAGAACCTGCCTCAAAAAAAAGAAACTTTATTATAGTGACTCTGTCCACAAAAAAATCATACACATTGTTTCTGGGCTTTTATGGAGCTAAGTAGACTATAGATAGTTTTATGGAGAAAATTTTTTCATTTCTAAAATGCAAAAGGGGCTATATTTATTATAATTCAGCTAGTACCTTCATACACATACTGTCAAAATTTTATGAAAATGATATTGGATAAATGGATGGATGAGCTTCTAAACCTTAAATAGTATACGTGCAGATTTTTCATTAACTAGCCATCAGGCTCAAAGATATATAAATACCATCAATAGTTATGTAGACAACCAGAATTTATGATTATTCACTTTTTTGCTATTTCTATAGGAAATAATGAGCATCTCCCAACCAGAAGCATTTGGATCATTTACATAATATTTATCATATTCACTTTATTTGATGTCTCTTTCTTAGAGTTTACTTTTGAAAGATCAGAATAGGAAAGAAAAATTTTATTCAAGTGATACTTGGAACAGGAGAATGTGCAGCTTTGAGGTGTAAAACATTGATGCTTGTTTCCTTGCTATGTCCTTGATTTTCAACATCTTTAAACAAATGAAGGAAAGGAGATCTCAGAGAAGCTATTATAATGAAAAGGTTGAAGAAACTATAAGATTGAAAATGAAATTGGGGTTTGGTGGGGAATGCCTGTAATGTCAGAACCCAGGAGGTAGATATAGGAGGATCAGAAGTTCATGGTTTTACTCGGCTACATAGTGGGTTTTAGGCCAGCCTGGGGTACATGAGACTTTGCCTCAAAAATATAAATAAAATAAATATAAAGTTATGTGTTATTATTTAAAAGAGAAGCATAGGGCTGGAGAGATGTCTCAGCGGTTAAGGCACTTGCCTCCAGTGCCTAAGGCCCCGGGTTCAATTCCCCAGGACCCACATAAGCCAGACCCACAAGGTGGTGGCCCTGGTGCATATTATCTCTCTCTCTCTCTCTCTCTCTCTCTCTCTCTCTCTCTCTCTCTCTCTCTCTCTCTCCCTCCCTCTCTCTCTCTCTGCTTGAAAATGAATAAATAAAATATTTTTTAAAAAATAAAAAGAAGGAAAATATTTTTTTAAAAAAGAGCAGCATAAGCTAGTGAAGATTTAAGAATGGCCTCTGGCATGTAGCTTGCAACACTGTTTTAGTCTCTGTGCAATTTAAGATCTAAGCAATCCTTGACCTTGATTTCTTTTGGGTCATCCAATAGGATTTTCTGGCGAAGGCAGGTGCACTTACGGTCAGGGATTCGGCCCAGCACCATCACCAGCTCCTTCCCCCAGCTCATGTCTAATGTGGATGCAGCTTATGAAGTGGCCGAGAGGGGCATCGCCTTCTTCTTCAAAGGTACCTGCAGATGCAGCTAAGAAAGAAACGGCAGGGGCACTGTGCCTCACCTATTAGCACCTCTAGCACTGACTGTGTTAGGTCTCACCTGCTTCTCAGATTGGGTATGAAATGTCACCCTACACTGTTGTAACTGTGACAGGAATGACAGTATTCATCAACTATCTTCAGTTCTGGAGCTTAGTGAAGCATTATGTTAGGTGACCATAGCCAGGAAGCTAAAATTCAGTCTGTGCCATCCCTGCTCAGAGTGGCATGGCACATTCTCCTGGGATCCTTTAACAAAATCCTGGCTGTAATGTCACGCTCAGAAGCATCTGGGAGAACAGGAGCACCTGAGATGTCAGGAGGTGGGCCCACGTGACTCCAACCTCTTGCACTATTTGAGTGACGTTGAGAAGTTATCCAACTGTCAGGAGCCCTCATTTTCCTCTCTGCAATGTGATTGGAAGATAAAACAATAGCCAGTGGAAGTTATCTGGAAAGTGTCACTGTTAGTTTTTTGCTTTTATTCTCTTGATGCTGAGGATAATTGTAAAAAAGGCTAATGCCAGTTTATGTGAATGTCATGACATTTACATGCCTCTTGCTTCCTCTTTCTTATGATTATATAAAGATAAAGGGAAATTATAAACAAAAGTATGTTGAAAAACATACACATGTTCAATGTAAGCCACAATTGTGTCAGTTCATTGTTGCTGTCTTAAGGCAGAACTCAAGAGTTTTTTTAAACATCTTTATTATCAATTATTAGATAGATTGTATGAATAAATCTTGTGATGGTACCCCTATATCCCTCCTCCTTGTCCCCAACCCACTGGGGTCCCTCCTTGGTGGGTATACTGGATTAGGCCATGGGGGTTATGAATTGCATGAGAGGTAGGCAGGTTTTTTTCCTCCTTTGTGTGTTGTTGCTAAGGGGGGCAATGACTAGATATTCTCCCCCACCATGGCTCTTACAGTCTTTCCATGGCCTCTTCCACTCAGTTCCCTGAGTCATGATGGGTGAGTTTTAAGTCTGTTTCATTGTTGAGATCTTAAGCATCTCTGGCCT
The DNA here is from genome assembly GCA_004024765.1 of Zapus hudsonius. Taxonomy (NCBI): domain Eukaryota; kingdom Metazoa; phylum Chordata; class Mammalia; order Rodentia; family Dipodidae; genus Zapus; species Zapus hudsonius. The sequence goes on from PVHP010012472.1 coordinate 13,127, forward strand.
TCTGCTTTGGATTATGTTGGGTAATGGTGGTGTCTGTCTCCATTGTACTTTCCTGGGTTATCTGACTTGCTGTGGTGGTAGGTCTCTTGTTTATCCCGCCACTTTCTCATAGGTTTTTGTTGAGAACTGAAGAGTTTTGCCTACAGTAAAGTTAGAAGTTCATTGAGTCACTGGATATTTATATCCCCTTTAGCCTTACAGACATAGCAAAATCTCCATGACTTTGGATGTTGCATAGTAATCACCATGAGTGAAGTGTATTTCTGAATGTTTCAGAGTTTCTGTAAACTCTAGTTCTCACGTTCAGGTCCCCACTACTGGATAACACGAGGATTCCAGATGCAAGGTCCTCCTCGGATTATTTATGACTTTGGGTTCCCAAGACATGTACTCCGCATAGATGCTGCCGTCTATCTCAAAGAGCCTCAGAAGACCCTTTTCTTTGTGGGAGATGAATACTACAGGTATGGCTCTTATTATAATAACAGGATAATCATTTTTGTCTAAATAATGGGAAAGAACATCTGTGCAAGAAATGATGCAGGAAAGTTCGCATTGATTTCTCGGCCACTGGCTGTTGGGTGGTCTTTCAAATACCAAAACCATCCAAATAATAAGAAATGTACATTCAGTAATCCCATTGTTTGGTCTCTAGGACATCAACATCTTGATATTTCAATGAATTCATTCACTGGTCCCAGTGGCCTGAAAGAGTGGAGGTGGCATTTCCAAGTTCCTAAGCACCCATTGGGAATGTCAGAGAAGGATCCGGCTTGACTGTTACATAGACAGAAACTGAGACAAAAATGGATGTAGTCATGCATGTGGCACTTTATGAAGGAAAGTTCTGCCAAAAGGAAACAGCTTTGTTGCTAAGTCTTTTTATCCAAACTAGAACATGAGGATTTTTCTTGTCCAAAGGGAGATGTACATAATTTCCACATCTTTCCTACGAGGGGCTGATAATAAACAGATATGGACAAGGTGTGACCTGACACCCAGTCACTACATATAAGGTCACCTGCTACATTTCCGTCTTCAGTTAACTAATGCTGAGAAATAACTGCAGCTCTTTGCCAAGGTTCTTTACAGACCACCTCAGCCTCTGTACACCCTCTTCTGTCCCCAGTGTTCTCTGACATAACCTGTCTCCCTAACTCCAAAAGACAGAGTTCAAGCAGGTGACCATGTTGACACCTTATGTCCATTATAGTGTTCTGGAAAAAAAGCAGGACATCACCCAGATTTGGTCCAAGAGCTTTCATTTTATATTTTGTCGCTTTTAAAAAAGCATTTGTGTGGCATAAAAGAAATTGAAAAAAAAGATAACTATCATCTCCTCCCACTTGGCTGACATTATCTTCCCCAACCAGGACATGAGAAACACAACAGATCCATGGCCATCTCACCTGGAAAGATGTGAGAAAGTAATACAACCACTAGCTCAGATATACCTAATAAGGAGAGTGCTTTAAATTTTATTTTTAAAAAATCCAAACAAATGTCAGCTGCGCTGCCTCTTCTCAGCCTCTGAGAGCCCTGGAAGTATTATTGTCCAGAGCATCATGGACTTCTATGGGCTGTGGCTTCTGGTCCAGAAATTAAACCATTAAGCCAGCAGCTATTTCTCTCTCACACCTGTCTATCTGAAACAGTGTTGCAATTCATTAATCGAGATGTTAATAGATACCTGCCAGTTAGAGTTTGTTTTCAAAAGCTCCATTGAAGATTTGCAGGATACTGGAACAGAGCTGATGGGTATAAGAACCTGAGTCCCTTTGTAGATTTTTCAGGGCATGAGATCAGCAGATCCTGGATGTATGTGGCGGGGGAGGGGGAGGACATACATGTGAGGGTGACTCAGCTTGCTGCTCCAGAGTATTCAGAGCCTGATCCTCATTGACAAGATTATCTACTATCTCATCATCTCTTCTCATCTATTGCTGGTTTTTGAACTGACTTGTGCCCCATCAGAACACCCAGTAATGCATCATGGAAGCTTGATAAGGGCAGAGGTTTAAAATTCTCTGTAAATTGGAAGTTGTGGAAGGAAAAAGTCTCTGATGTTAATGATGTGTCATGCTTCGAGGAAATACTATTGCAGCGTTACAACTAGGTCTCTGTGAGTATCTATTGAGAACAAGTCTTTAGTAATGCAAAGAGGAATCATTAAAAAGTTGATCTGGGGGCTAGAGAGATGGTTCAGCAGTTAAAGACACTTGCAAGCAAAGCCTAAAGGCCTGGGTTTGATTCCCCCAGTACCTACATAAAGCCAGGTGTACAATGTGGTACATGAATGTGTTTGCAGTGGGAAGAAGCTCCTGGCTCACTCATTTCCTTTCTTTCATTTTCTCTCTTTCTCCTTTCAAATAAATAAATAAAAATATTTTTTAAAGTTGATTTGAGCCAGGCATGGTGGCCCTCACCTTTAATCCCAGCACTGGGGAGGCAAAGGTAGAAGGATTTCTGTGAATTTGAGGCTATCCTGAGGCAATATAGTGAATTCCAGGTCGGCCTGGGCTAGAGTGAGACCCTACCTCAAAAACAAAATAAAAAAAGTTTGGTAATTGGTATGTTTTCAAACACAGATACTAAGATGCTGCTTTACTGTATTCCTGATGATTTCCAGGTTAAATCAATTTATTTGGATTTGTTGATAATAGTATTTTCAGGACTTAAAAAAAAGTTGATCTGGGACATTAACTCAAGGGCTAATGGGCTCATTTTGCTGTTAAGAAAAGAAAATTCCCTCCGTGTGGTCTTAGGGGAGGCAGTAACTCCTCAGCAGTAATCGAAACTCACATGGTAATGGAAAAATAACTACTTTAACATCTGTGCTCATTAACCAGCAATTGCTTTCACCTCTGAATGCCTCTGAGCAGCAATCTGATCAAAGAACTAGTCCAACGGGGTTTCCACTTTGAATTCTAACAGCCTCTGACATAGACCAACAACCCTGACCTGCAGCCAAGTTCAGAAGAAGCTATGGCTTGCACACATGATGCTTTGCAGGCCTTCACATGTAGGGCATCTTATTGTCATGTGAAACCTTTTTTTGATTTTGATCAGGAGTTGTGGTCAGCTGCTAGTAACAGAGATACAAAAATAACTTTGGCTCAAATACATAAGGGTTTTCTTTCCATGTAAAATATCTGAAGCTCAGAAGATTTAGAACTGGTGTAATGACCGTGGTCACTGGACTCAGTTTTTCTAACATTTTGCCTCTTGTATTCTTCACATGTGATTTCTCTTATCATGGTTCCTGCATGAGTTGAGGTGGTCAGTGGAGGTTCCATCAACACTTCCCTCTCCTAAGCAGAAAGAAAAAATAATCTGATTTGGAGAGATGGCTCAGCAGTTAAAGGCACTTGCTTGCAAAGCTGCCAGCCTGGGTTTGATTCCCCAGTAAAACCAGATGCACAAAGTGACTTATGAATCTGGAATTCATTTGAAACAGCAAGAAGCCATGGTGAAGCCATGTTCTCTCTCTCTCACTATCTTTCTGTATCTCTTTCCCTCTCTTCTTCTTTCTTCCCTCCCTTTCAAGTATACAAATAATTTAAAGAGAGAGAGAGAAGGAAAAAATCTGGCAGGGAAGGGCAAAGGGAACAGATAAAGTTTTATAACTAAGAATAGCCATACTAAAATATATAGAAAACCAGAAGTTTCACGTCATGGGATAAGAATCTTATCAACATCCAGGACCCATCATGGGCTAGGTCTCACTTTCCTTAGTCATTTATCACCTTCTGCTTTGATCTTCATGCTAATCCAGCCTGTGATGAAAACAAAGTGCACATATGCTTATTATCATGCCTAAGAATTGGGCTTGGATTCAGTGAATAAATAACATGAGGAAATGGGTGAAGAGCTTTCTCCACAGAGGACTAACGATTGGCTAGGGGCCAGGTTGGTTTAAGCCCTAAGAGGAAGAACCCATGTGTCACATAGTGGCAACTTGCAGGACAGTAGCACACAGAGAACCATAAAGTGAAAGGGACTCAACCATGTTGACACTATGACATACATCATCAAATGGCATATATATATATGTATATATATATGTCACCACCCTATGACACATTAAACTGATGATCATTAAACTCGGCCAAGTCAGGCTACTTCTCTGTGCATCTGTTTACCTCCATCCTTTCTTTCCTCTTTCTGCAGGCCTTGGTGATTCAGTTTTTCTCTCATTGCACTTCTTCCATCATCTATGGCTAATCTCTACCCTTAAATGCTCTTCTTTGTCTACCAATGGTGAAAGAGTGGCTAAATCAAGGGTTTTCCAAGGCTGGGGGATGTCATTATCAGTGCCATGCTTTGAGATAGTTAATGGTTTCTGAATTTATGTAAAATTATTTACATATGTACAGAGTCCACCCTTTTAAATCATGTTGACACTATTGGTATATTTTCTCTAAAGATACACTGGCAACATCATTTCTGTAAAGTAGGATATGTCTCCCATATTCTCCTTCCTGGATACTCCAGTAATTCTGGAAGATCTTTTTATTTAAAGAGTGTAAGTCTAGTTACCTAAGAGAAATAAATATTGAGTAACAAAAGTAATAACAATGAAGCATAATTAATATTTCTTACTAATGTCTCAAAAAATTTCTCACCAAATTAACACATTCAAACCTCAGTTATTGGATATGACTATGTATCAAGCTCTATACTGAGATCTTGACTGTCCAAAGTAGTAGAATATGCTGATTAAGAGTGTGGCTAGGGTTGCTGGGGAGATAGCTCGGTCAATAAAGTGCTTGACATACAAGCATGAAGAACTGAGTTCAGATCTCCAACACCCATATTAAAAGCGGGGTGTGGCTGGTGGTACATTCCTATAATCCCAGAACCAGCGAGGTGGAGACAAGAGGATCCCTAGGGATTACTGGCTAGCTAGTCTAACCAAATCAGTGAGCTTGAGTTCAGTGAGAGACCCAGTCTCAAAACAGGTGGAGAGCAATTGAGGAAGCCTCCACAGGGCACACACTTGGGTACATGCATACATAAATGTAGATGTGTCCATTTACATATAAACATTCACACATGCACACCCACCACATACACATACAAGAAAAATGTGGGTTGGGAGGCTGGGGATGTAGCTCAGAGCAGTACTGTAAACTAACTAGGTGTAACACAAATCCATAAACTGCTCCTGCCTACAGAAGCAGAGTGTGTGTTCTTCTTCAAGGAGCATGGAACATGCCTCGGGGTGGAAGAGGTGTTGGGCCGCAGTGCAAGTTTCAGTAACTTGAAAATAACTGAAGGCATAGAAACTATCTTTGATAATCACAGTGGAACAAAGCTAGGAAGTAAGACAAGAAGGAAAACTGGAAATTTTACAGATAAGTGTATATTACACCAAACACTACTAACCAATAAAAAGGACTCATCAGGACTGAAGTACAGCTTAGAAGCATAGTGTCTGTCTAGCATATGTGAGATGTAGGCTCAGAAGAGGTGGAGTTGAGAAGGAAGGAAGGCAAGGAGGAAGAAGAAAAGAAGACGAAATTAGAAACAAAAAAATTAGTAATGAATGAAAATTAGATCATACCAAAATTTACAGGCCACAATGGAGGCAGCTCTCAGAGGGAAATTTAAAGATGGATGGGATTATGTTAAGAAAGAAGAAATGCCTGAAATCAATAACAACCTTCTACTTTAAGACACTGGAAATTCAAGCACAAATCAAACCTCAGAAGCAGAATGAAGTAAACTGAGGAAATGAATGGAAGAGAGAAGAAATCAGAAATTTGAGATGCACAAAATAAACTTTTAGGCAAAGAGAACTAGCATGGTGGTAGTGCCTAGAATCCCAGCTCCTGGGAGGATCACACGCTCAAGACCAGCCTGGGCTGCAGGGATTTGACAAAACCATCCTCACCTGAAATAAAAAAAAAGAGGCTTTTAGCCTTTAATCCCAGCACTCAGGAGGCAGAGGTAGGAGGATTGCCATGAGTTCAAGGCTAGCCTGAGACTACATAGTGAATTCCAGGTCAGCCTGAGCTAGAGGGAGACCCTACCTCAAAAAACCAAAAAATAAATAAATAAATCAATAAATAAACTTTCGGTTTTTTGAGGTGATCAACAAAATTGACCAAGTGAAGAAGGAAACCAAGTGTTAAGATCAGAAGCAGGAGAGGCATTAGTACTAACCTTTCAGAAAGTCAAAGGGTTGTAAAAAGAAAACTCAGAATAATTGTATGCCACAAATTTAGATGACTTGACTAAAATCCCTAGAAAGACACTAACTAGTGAAACTGGGTCTGAGAGGAATAGCCTGAATGGACTTCTAATAGGAAACATATCGAGCTAGTCCTCAAAAAATGGCTATAGCCTGGCGTCGTGGCGTGCACCTTTGATCCCAGGACTCAGGGAATTTGAGGCCAGCCTCAGTTAGAGTATGCCCTGCCTCAAAAGCAATAAACTGCTTACAAAGAAAAGCACAGATCCATGGTTTCATTGGTGATCTCTTTAAAATAAAACAAAAGGCCAAGTGTCGTCATTCATGCTATAACCCCAACACCAAGGAGGCCAAGGTAGAAGGAATGCTGTTAGTTCCAGGCCAAACAGTGTGAATTCCAGGTTAATCTGGGTTAGAGAAAGACTTTGCCTCAAAAACAAAAAAAAAAAAAACAAGGGATAGAATAAAATGAATATATTACTACAGATAAAGGAGGACATTTTATGATCGGGGTATTTTAAAAATATTGGAATAAAATTGTTAACAAAAAAGTTTATATTGGGCTGGAGAGATGGCACAGTAGTTAAAGGCCCTTGCTTGCAAAGCCTACTGCCCAGGCTTCAAATTCCCTAATACCCATGTAAAGTCAAATGCAAAAAGTGGTGCATATGTCTGGAGTTAATTTGCAGTGGCAAGAGACCCTAGTGTACCTATACTCATTCTGTCTGCCTCTTTCTCTCTCTTTCTAAAATAAATAAAAACATTTTTAAGTTTATATTGGGCTGGAGAGATGGCACAGCAGTTAAAAGCATTTGTTTGCAAAGCCTGATAACCCAGGGTCAATCAGGTTCAATTCCTCAGTGCTCACATAAAGGCAGATGCACAAACTGGCGCATGTATCCAGAGTTCCTTTGCAGTAGCAAGAGGCCCTGACTCGCCTATGCTCCCTTTCCTCTCTCTTTCATAAATAAAAATATTGTTCAAAAAGTATACATATATATACAAATATGTATGTATATATATTTGAAAAAGATTATTTATAAGCATATCACCAAAACAGATGCTATCCAGTCATGAACTGATAAGTTTACAATACAATCCTCCTCACCAAAAAACAAACAACAAAAAAGCATAATAAAATAAATGACAAAGCAAGTCTGGGGAGGGAATAAATATTCCCCTATTTAGAAGTCTTACAAAGCAATTGGAAAAATATCTATCACCCAACAGAAAATATTAAAAGTCACTTCACAGAATATATACATAGAATTTTAAAAATAGGAAAGCATGTATAAACATGCAAATTACAAATAGTATTCAAGTGTAAATGAGGGCTAGAGAGATTGCTCAGTGGTTAAGGCACTTGCCTACAAAGCCTAAGGACCCTGGTTCAATTCCCCAGTGCCCATGTAAAGCCAGATGCACAAGGTGGTGCATGCATGTGTAGTTTGTTTTCAGTAGCTAGAGGCCCTGGGGCACCCATTCTATCTATCTCTGCCTCCCTCTCTCTCCCTCTCTCTCTCTCTCTCTCTCTCTCTCTCAAATAAATAAATAAAGTGAAGGAAAACTGTGATAACATTTGCCATTTAACAGACTAGCCAAAAAAAAAAAAGTTTAAACAATGTTTTTGTTTGTTGGTTTTGTTTGGTTTTTTGAGGTAGGGTCTCACTCTAGCCCAGGCTGGCCTGGAACTTACTCTGAAGTTCAAATTCACAATGATTCTCCTACATCTGCCTCCAGAGTGCTGGGATTAAATGTGTGTTCCACCACACCCGGCTATACAATGGTTTTGCCAAATGGGCATTCTACATCATCGTAGAAAGGACTATAGATTAATAAAACTACAAAGAAATTTGGCCTATTTGCAAAATAAACAGAGCACTTCTGCAGCAAATCCACCTCAGGAGTACATCTTAACATGTATTTTCATATAAATGCTAAATAATATATGCAAAGATATTCATTTTTATTTCAAGGGATAACACACAAAGAAAAAAAAACTAGCTACCTCTTGTACAATCCCTAACCCCCTATCCCATGGACTGCTCCAGCACGCCCACTGAGGAGAGCCCCCAGTGGGCTGGAGACAGGGTGTAGGGAAATGGGGGTACTATCATAAGACTTGCACATGCAATGTTATCTAATTATTGACAATAAATATGACAAAATTTTAAAACACACACCAAATAAAAAAGAAAAAGTTTATGTAGCTCATTTAAGGACAGATTAAATTAACTGTGGTCTAGGCAAACAAAATAACCAAGCAAAATCCAGCAGTATATATAAATAGAATTATACCCAGAAAATGAAGTGGAATTTTTGTTGGGAATACAAGGCTGTTTTAAAGTGTAAAATTCAAAAAATATGTTTCACATCAATAGACTAAGAAACAAAAAAACAAATGATCATTTCAGAAAAAAATTGGCAAAACTCCATACCATTTTGTGATTCAAATGAAACATACCAATAATCTAGGAATAGAAAGAAATTTTCTCAGCCTGATAAAGAGAATCTATGAAAAACCCACAGCTGACATCATGTTCTGTGGTGAATGAGTAATCATTTTCCCCTAAGGACAGAAACAAAACAAAAATTTCCACTCTTCCTGCTTCTGTTTAATGTTTACTGAAGGTTCTAACCAGGACAATTCAACAAGAATAAATGAGGGAAAAGTTATCCAGATGAGAAAAAAAGTCAAACTACTTCTATTTGTGTTTGATATAATCTTTTAATAGAAAAACACAAGGTGTATTCTTTTAAAAAGCTACTAGAACTAGTAAATATGTTCGACACAGTATGAAAATAAAATTTTAAGCAATTCTTTTTCTAATAGCATCAAAAGGCTAAAATATTTAAAAATAAATTTAACCAAAGAAATAAAAACATAGTCTAAAAACTGAAATATTTCTGCAATAAATTTTCAAGATCTAACTGGAAAGATATTTCATGTTTATAGATTAAAAGCCTTAATATTTTTAAGAGAGCAGTATTCCCCAAATTGATCTAGAGCTTGAATACAACTGCTGTCAGAATACCACTAATTTCTTTGTAAAAATTAACAGGCAGATCTTAAAAATTCACATGCAAGTTCCAAAGACCTAGAATAGCCAAAATATCTGGAAAATGAAAAGTAAATTTGGAGAATTTATACTTCCTAATTTCAAAATGCACCACAAAGAAATAGTAAGCAAAAAGTGTGAAACCATCATGAGGATAGACATGTATGTAGAGACATAGGTTAGAAAAACATACATATGAATGGAACAAAACTTGAAGTCTAGAAATAAACCCATACGTCTAGGGTAAGTTGATTTCTTACACGGTGCTAAGGCCATACAGTGGAGAAAGAATAATCTTCTCAACGAATTGTTTTGGGACAGCAGAGAGCTGTGCACACACACAAAGCATAAAACTAGACTTCACATTGCTTCACATTGTACACAACTAACACTGGTCGACCACCTTATATGTAATGCTAAAACTATAAAACTCTTAGAGGAAAATACAGAGATATTCTCTATTATTTTGGTTACAGAGAGCTTAAATATGACCCTCCCCCCCCAAAAAAAAACAAAAAGGGAAATCAAACAAATTGGACTTCATCAAAGTATAAAACTTTTATTCTTCAAAGGACATTCACAAGAAAGAAGGAAGAAAACATATGGATGGGGAAGAAGTACTTGTAAATCATACATCTGGCAAAGAACTTGTATCTAGAATATACTAAAGACTTGTAGGTAACTAATAAAAAAGACTGATAACCCAGTTAAAATATGATCAAAGCACCATCTACACATTTCTCAAGAGAATATATGAAAATGGCAAGGAACAAGATAAGATGTTCAACACCAATGTATGAGACTCACTGTAAGAAAAACAAAAGAAAGATTAAGCATTAAAGATTAAATTCATTGATGACTTAGGAACCCAGATAAAATCACAAAGTTGACTCTCAACTTCATACTATGAAACCAGAGGTAATGGTTATTGGAATAAAAATAAACCAAAAAAGTCTTATGGCTGGGGCCTGTCTTGGGTATCACATAAAACAGGTGTGTGTGTGTGTGTGTGTGTGTGTGTGTATGAGAGGGGGGGGGGAGAGAATTGTCTATTTTCCTGAGGGAAAACAGGGCTCAGAGCTCAGGGCATATACTTTTGTCATGGACCAGCAAGCAGAGAAGAGTCAGAAAGCCCAGCTCTAAGCCATCTGACCACATGCCTGATGCTCTTTGCTCTGTTACACAAATCCCCAAATACCTGTCCACAAAAGGCTAGACCATCACCATTTGTCAGTAGCTCACAGCAAAGGAAGATGAGCACATTGTTAAATGCAAAGGCATTTAATTATGTGAGCCTAAAGACACATGACTGGAAAAAGCTATCTTTTTAAATATGTGTATTTATTTATTTATTTATTTGCAAGTAGAGGGAGATAGAGAGAAGAGAGACAGACAAAGGGAATGGGTCTGTCAGAACCTCTAGGCACTTCTAACAAACTCCAGATGCATGCACCCCTATGTGTATCCGGCTTACATGGGTACTGGGGAATCGAACTCAGGTCATTAGGGTTAGCAGGTAAGCACCTTAACCACTAAGCAATCTCTCCAGCCCAAGAGCTAGCTTTTATTCTATCTTCAAACCTTTCTGCCTTTTTTGATACTAAAACATTTTTTCCTTATGAAATGATAATGAAGATAAGTAGTAATGGCTCTTTTGATTGCTACATGGTAATTTCTTACTTGGCAAAATGAGTCTAGATGACCTTATGCTGGTGGCATAGGCCCCTGATTCTGTAATGTCTATGTGAAAGTTCTCAATGAAATATTAGCTTCCATTCCTACCTCAACACTCCAAAAACCAACTCAACCTCCAGTCATTGCAGCCTGATTACTGCTGTCCCAGACTGATTCCTATTAAGATCTCAGGGGAAAATTTCTCCCTATCTGTGTGGTCAGAGGCAGAGGTGAGACATTTCAGGAGAGTGCCAGTATGTTCTGCTGCCTCAGGAAACTACCTGGTAGCCCAGGAAAAATTATTTGACTTTTTAGTGAGGAGTGTGCCTGGGAAGGTCCCCACATGGAGCTCTGTGCTAATAAAGAAAGGACTTTCCCATCCTTTCAATGTAGCCTCACTGAAGAGGGGCAGCTAACGACAGCCTAATGCTGAGCTCATACTATTCTCTGACTCACAACATGCCGTGTAGGTCTCAAAAAGACTCAGTAACTCTCTTCAGAGGTATGGTGAACAATGAGGGGTGAGTCAGAGCAAGAACTCATCTATTTGGTCAGTGGGATGATCTTTCCAGGAAGCAGGAGCAATGGAGTCCATTAGACTGATCCAAGAGACAAAGGATCCGTTGTTGCAGATATTCTTAGTCCTGATATCCTAATTGTGCACACATTCATTTATGCACTCAAGCCGGGTGTGGTGGCCCATGCCTTTAATCCCAGCATTCGGGAGGCAGAGGTAGGAGGATTGCCATGAGTTCAAGGCCACCCTGAGACTACACAGTGAATTCCAGGTCAGCCTGGACTAGAGCGAGACCCTACCTCGAAAAAAAAAGAAAAAAAAATTTATGCACTCAAGAGAGGCAGAGATCAGAATAGCTCAAATAAGGATTAAATCAGACCTGGTTAAATATGTCTGATCTTCAATGCCATCTATAATCAACAAAATATTCTTATTTATGAAATATTTCTTTCAGCTTTGATGAACGAAAAAGGAAAATGGAAAAAGACTACCCAAAAAATACAGAAGAAGAATTTTCTGGTGTGAATGGTCAAATAGATGCTGCTGTGGAATTAAATGGTGAGTGTCTCCACCAGAAATAGTCTTGGGGAAATTTTGGCAAGAAATCTAAGCTCTGATTTTTTGAGATTTTTTTTTTTTTGCATCTGTGTGTGTGTGTGTGTGTGTGTATATATATACATGAATGTTTTATATGTGTGGACCAGAAGTCAATGTCAGGAGAAGGGATCTTCCTCAATTACCCTTGACCTCATTTTTTTAACACTGGAGTTGATGCTTATAGCCATCTCAGATGAGACTGGATCAGATGTGGGTTCTAGTCCTGCCAGAATGGCAAGGTGGTTCCATAGGCCAGTCCCTGGCTAACTACCTATCACATGGGAGTCGTTGGTTCTTATTTTGGGTCCTGGGTTTTTTCATAAATTTAACTAGCCAGATTCCCTACCTGGAAGAGGAATTCTAGAAGATCTCCCACTACACTTCTCCCTTTCCTGAAGTCCCAGCACTGAGGAGGCTGAGATGGATGGATCAAGAGTTTGAGGCCAGCCATGGCTACATAGTGAACCCCTACCCCCCCCAAAAAAAGTATAGCTTTATCCATTACTCAATTACATCATAAAGTCTATCATATCCAGGTCACCTTCTTCATTTTTAAATTATGCATAGTCTCAACCTTCTACCCTTCCATCACCTAATTAACTCCTGAAATTTAACACATAGCTAGGAAAGCCTAAACCAAATAAATTTAACTGCATCCTTTGAGTCAGTCAATGTGTTCTTGAGGGTGTGGTCCAGACCTAGACACTGTAGAGTGCAGACATCCGGGACATGACTCCTGCTCGTGGGATGTTGAGCATCTATCTGCAAGAAGGTCTCCCCATTCGACACCCAAGAAATTGCTGGAAGGCAAGGCAGTGACTTCATATGGAATGGTGTTCTAGGCTTCATGAGCATTATAAGAGGTGACAAGAGAAAGCAAAAGTTAGACATGACAGTTGAAGTTTCATAGTGAGACAATAACTGGATTTGGAGATTTGACAAGGGCAAGAAAGGAGGAGAGAATAACATAGTTAGGCATGGTGGCACTCAGGAGGCAGAGGTAGGAAGATCTCTGTGAGTTCAAGGCCACCTTGAGTCAGCCTGGACTAGAGTGAGATCCCACCTCGAAGGAAAAAAAAAAAAAAGAATAACCTGAACAGAAACCCAAAGTGTATCTGAGGATGGTTTAAGAAGCTGGAACAGAGAAGGATGAGAAATGACTGAAAAGATAGAGGTGTTGGGTTCTAGGGCAGGGTGAATCTACATGCAAGATTAGCTAACTGTCATCTGATAAATTTCCATTCCCCATTGGTGCCATACTAAAAAATGACAATTACAAATCTCCCTAGTTATAGATCTAGAATTCATCTCCAATAACCACCATCTCAATTCTGTCTCTTTTAGGCTACATTTACTTCTTTTCAGGACCAAAAACATTCAAGTATGATACAGAGAAGGAAGATGTTGTCAGTGTGGTAAAATCCAGTTCCTGGGTTGGTTGCTAAATGGCAAGGTTTCCAGCCTTTCCTGAGAAATGAAGATGACTTCGAACAGAACGGCTGGTAACTGGATGTTAAGGACTAAAGCTGAATGCGTGTGAGGGATTCTTTCCAGGGCCTGCAATTCCTAATTGTGTATTCAAATTTTAATTCAAATGAAAAATTAAGTTAATCAACTTTACACAAAATCAGAATCAACATAATGCATTCTTTAGTTAGGCATTCTTTTTTTTTTCTTACCTAAAATACAAAAACATATTGATCAGTTTCATTTCCATTTCCAGAAAATATATATATATATATATCCCTGACATATATTTTATAATTATTCCATTAGGAAATGATATTACAATATGAGCTATAATTATTCTCTATAAATAAAATAATGGCCATCGTCTATTAGGATGACGATAAATACACCCATTTTTTACTTTCAACAGATCAGGAACAAAATACAACACAAGGTTGGTCCCCTGGCTTTGATTGACTCTGCCTACTCACTGGTCTCTGAAGTGGGTTAGTAGACAAACATTCAAATGAGTTTTCATTCTAGGCAACATATGGACACTTTGTAACAAGAAAATGTCTTAACTAAAGCCAATAAAAATGTCATATTAGAACAGCTCCTCATTTCTTTTCTGTTAATATTTACTGGCCTCGATTGTGCTTTATTTGGCAACAAATTCTGTGTGCCTGTAGAAAATACAAGTCCTAAGATAGGATCAAAAGCACACAGCGCCAGAAAACATAAGTCACTGATTCTATTTCCTGTTTCCTGATCATGCCTTCAACAAAAGTATCTTTGTCCCATTTTAGTTTTGTCTGAATAGTTTTCCATTTAGTTTTAGGGTTTTTTTTTAAATTCCAGATAATACTTTCTGTTTTTCTTTCTATCTAGTTATAAACATAGAATTATGGCTATCTGTCATTGTTGTAGTATTTTAACCTTACCTTCTAGAATTCTAGACTCTAAAAAGATTCCAAAACACATTAGGACTTCTAAAATTAAATGATATATGTACTTCATAGACTGCTTGGAAAATCAACAGTCTTTAATGGATACAAACTATTATTGTTATCATCACTGATTAAATTTGTTTCAGATGTTCAGACTTAAGAAGGAATGAGGTGGCTATTCCAAGCTCTTAATTTGGTTTCTATTTCTGAAAATGGCTGTTCATATCATATCAGATGTTGAACATTTGTTGAAGATAACATCTGTAATCCTGATCATTCATTGTCAATGTCATTCAATGTCAATGTCAAGGTGTTTCTAATGAGAAGCAAAAAAAAATTCATCAGCTGAAAACTTCTTCCTATCAATAAGCAAAGAACAAAGCAGCCTGGCAAGTCCTCAGAGTGTCCCAAATAGACACATAAATTCCACTCCTAAATACATACCTGTGAGAAATTAAAGCGTTTCCACACAAAAACTTGCACACATATGTTCACAGCAGCATTAATCCTAGTAGGCAAAAAGTAGAAAAAAACATTTTCACAAAGTGACACATGCATAATTAAAATGTAGATTCTGACAATGAAATATCATTCAACAGTAAAAGAAAATTAAGTACAGAAACATGCTGTAAAATGGATGAGGCAAGCCAGGCACAAAGGTCACATTCATGTACAATTCTGTTTGTATGAAATGATAATAGAAATACCCAGAGAGACTGACTTAAGAGACTAATGTTTGTCACAGGTTGTGGACGTGTTATTGAAGAGCAATAGGTGATGAGTATAGGGTTTCGTTTCTGGGTGATGAAAATGTTCTAAACATAATGAGGGTGATGATTGTATAACTCGGTGAATATTTAAGAGCAATGGAATTGTACACTTTACATGGGTGAGTTGTCTGTTTTATAAACTCAATCTCAAAGCTGTCACATTTTAAAGCATGAATAAGCAATGTGGTATGCAGATCCATGAAGTTCCTGCATCCTGGTGGCTGTGACAGGAACCTCATAGCAATGAGGAAATCTGGCCCCAAGCAACCAGCCAGATGTTCTTCTTGTGTCCAGAACTACCCAGGAGTGGACACAGTGAAGTTACTTTCGACTGTGCAAATGGATGTCCCAGAAAGCAAGAGAGCATGTGCTCCGGAGAGAGACTGGCTGCATAAGGCTGTTAGCTGTGTGGCTGTTCGAGTTCTCTAAGACCTTTCTCATTAGTCTCTGCCCTTGTAAGACTAGAGTAAGAATAGTTCTTAACTTTCTGGGGCCATGGAGAAACATAACTGGATGCCTCAAAAAACACAAAGTTCTTAGGGTAGTTCCTGGGACTCTATAGAGGTCCTCTCATTTTTCTTAAGACAATTCATTTTGTTTTGAAACATTGTGGAGAATTGTAGCATTGTATGTATCCCTGGAGATCACTAATGACCTGGTAACCTGTAACAGCACATGTGCTGACAATCAGTCATCTGAAAATTTTCTTGTTCTAGAAAATATACAGATTATGATTCACCTCCATCACCCAAAACTAACTTTCCAAGTCCTCTTCATTTCTTTGTGAAATTAGAGAACTTCTGGCTCTCAGATAGGATTCATCTAGTCTGGGAGGACAGTTTTTAAAGCATAAGAGACTATGATTGTCATAATTTAGAATGCTCACCCTATTAGGTACAAGAGGTTTTGAAGAAATAATTTGTAATATACGCAGCCAGCCCTCCATATCCATGAGTTCCTCATCTATAGATTCAACCAAGTAGGGATTTTTTAAAAATGGCTGAAAGGTTGTGTTCGTGCTGAGCATGCAAAGCTGTTTTCTCCTCTTGGCATTATTTAGTAAACAGTGCATTCTCACTCTTCACATAGCGTTTACATTGCATCAGAAACTATAGGTTAGTACCTATAGATGGTTTAAGCTTCATGTGAGGATGCTCACAGATTACCTGTAACCTAAGGAACTTATGCACCCCTAGATATTGGTATCCACGGGGTCCTGGGAGCAAGGGACAGCTTCAGGGTGTGCAAAAGTGACTTTTAAATAAGATTTGGATCAAGAGGTGGGAAAACAGAACTCACTCTCTGGTGGCTTCTACTTGCCACTCTTTTAATGTCCCTGACAACTGTAGGCAAAGCCCTCTGAAAGCATCACAAATGCTACTGAAGGATAAATGGATTCCCCACTGTGAAGAATTGCTCTATGTCTCCCATTCAATTTTCTGGGGCTAGAATCAAGCTTTCTTTCATTTCTCTTTTGAAAATGGCAGCCCATGCTTTGTTGGGTCTTCTTTTCTTTCTAAGTTTATTTGGATACACCTCAGACCTCCATGTCCCAAAGCCAAAAGAGCGGACATTGAAGGACTGTGCGATTTGTTATCCAGAATTCCGCAGGTAACATTCCTAGGTTGTCACAGGGTCTTCAGGGTCTTTGTTCAAATGCCATCCAAGCGGTTTCTCCTTGCTCCTCCTTTGGTCAGTTCCTTCTGCAATGACACTGAAAAACCTTAGTGAAAATTCATGACTATCATACCTGACAAAGTGCCATTGGGGAGGGGGAATGCATTACTCTGGTTACCAGGTTAGAGTTCTAGAATCTTATAAAGGATTACACAAGTCCAAGCAAAAAGATTTTCTCCATTTCATTTTCCCCAGTACACCTGAAAAAAAGGAAGCAACAGCATGTTCTCTCAGCCAGCCACCTGCCAAGCCTGTCATTAGTCTGATCCCCATTCCTTTCTCCCCAAGTGGTTCATCACTGTGCCCAAACCATAAGGCATCTTTTTATATCAAAATGCCATAACCCCAGCTATTCTCCCAAGACCACACTTTTGTAACCAAAACAGGAGCAAAACTGGGAAGCTTGTAGTAAATAAATTATAGTGGGAAATGAGTGAATGAGTTTGGGGTACAAATGAGGAGTCCTCTTAAATGCACATGTCCTCATTTTAATGTCTTCTCCATTAATCTCAACCCAACATTCTTCTCTCTATATTTTTTCCAATATGTCATACAACATGTTTAGGGGTGAAATCAAACTCTTGTTTCACAGTGCAGTTGTTCTGGTAAGGGTCGGAGGGGAGATGAGAAAGAAAAGGACAGCAGCCAATGAGAGAGCAGCTAAGCAATGTAACATTTACATCCACATCAGATTGTCCATAGTGGTGGGGGAGGGGGGAGGGAGCATGTTGGTTGGTAATTTGTTTCTTCTTGAAAAATATCAGACCTGTAATGCAATGATAAATAATATCGACTTTTGAGGTTTGTTAATCAATGTAGGTAACAAACCTCTATGGGACATGAAATGGCAATGTCCTACAAGAGCACTTTCCACTTGAATCAAGACAATGATTGTAGTGTGTCCCTTTGTTAAACTGTAGGCGTATTTGCATATAAGAATTTATTGTGTATTGATAGGTAACTATTATGTATGGACCTGGGGGGGTATACACCTGGGAATATCCACCTAAGAGATTTTTGGGGTCATAATCTATGCATATGTTTAGCTTTAATATATACCACTAAATCATTTTCAAAATGATTGTAATTGTCCTTACGTGCACTCCACAAGTGGTGCGTGAGCATTTTCATTGAGCTTAATTAAATGATCGTTTCTACTGAGCATTTATTATGTTGCTAGACACTGTTTAAGTCATGTTGTTGATTTAATTTTCACAAATCAGTGTGATGGGTGTGATGGTTTCTCCATTTTCAGGTTAAGTGAACTTATTCAAGTCAGAGCTAAAAAAAAGACAGAGCTGAAAGTGGAACCCATGGCCAATACCTTAGCTATTATGATTTTCCTGAAGGGCTCGGGAGATGGCTCAGCAGTTAAAGGCACTTGCTTGCAAAGCCTGCCAACCCAGATTTGATTCCCCAGTACCTACAGAAAGCCAGATGCACAAAGTGTCATGTGCATCTAGAGTTGGTTTGCCATAGCAAAAGACCCTGACATTCCCATACCCCTCCTTCTTGCAAATGTATATAAAGAGACATCCCTGAGGCAGACTTCAGTATAATCCCGGGCTCAGAGCAAACACGTGTGCCCAGTTCTCTACAACCTGCTAAAGAGGAGTATTGTGGCCCATGCATGTATCAACTATCAGCTCTGCACATGACAAGCGGAGGCCAGTGAGCACAGGGGACATTGAAGATGGAGTCAGCATGGAGACTAGAATGACTAAGGTGGGACTGGGGATGAGAGGCAGTGTCCTCCTCCCTCTTCCCTCAGCATCCACAGCCTCTTACTCAGTTGACATCTATAAAACTCACAGAGCACCCTCCCTCCACCTGGCCCTGCCTAGAGTATGTCTGGGATTCTGGAGCCACCCACCTCCCGTTATAGCAATTGAGGACACCTCTGGACTGAGAAGAGGGCATGCCACCTTGCCCAGCTGCTACCTCAGCACATCATCCAAGGCCCCTCCCTCGAAGGGCAGTTTTCCTCTTCCTCTCTCAGCCCCTGTCACTGTCTCATCCCTCTCGCTCTTTCCCTGTGGTGTTCTCCCTCTTTTACACACTGTTTCTCTCCACTGTCTCCCTCTTTCTGTCGCTATCTCTCTGTATCTCTCTCCCTTCTCTTCTTTCCCTCCCACCCCTTCACTTACTACAATAAAGTCTTAATCACAAGAATGGTTTGTCTGGGTGCCTCTCTTCTGAACCTCAAATCTAACAGCATCCTTATCTGTGAGTTAGCTAATTTTTTAGAGCTTTCTGAGAAGCATACAGATCCCGAGATCCTGAATGAAGGAGTAATTTTAAACACACTGAAACTTTCCCTGGGGAAAGGTTACTGGGTTATTTCCTCTGGTGCTCCAGCCCTTGTTCTTTGGCTCTGCTCGTTATACCTGAGTGAGATTTTTCTGCCTTTTCCTCATTCCATTGGTGCTATGATCACCACACCAGTGATAATCTTTAAATGGCTCTTTAATGAGCCTCACCTTGCAGACTAGGTAAGGGCTGGCACATTGCCATGAGACTCTGGCTGTGTGACGACCTTCCCATCAAGCACAGGTGGAGTATTTTTGAGCCTAGCTCATCCAGGCTTCTTCTCCAGAGACTTGAATCCCTTAAGAAATAAAAACCTAGGGAGACTCAGTCTGCTTCTTTGGGATCCAAGGCCTAGCCCACCAGCCTTACACTGTGGATAGACACTTTGCTGAGCTTTCTGAGAACATTATATATATATATATATATATATATATATATATATATATATATATATATATATATATATATATATATATATTGTGTGTGTGTGTGAATGCAGGGTGGAGGAGATTGCTCAGTGGGTTAAAGCACTTGCTATGCAAGCCCGATGACCAAGTTCGGATCCCTAGAATCCATGTCAAGCTGGATGTGTCTGTAATTTTAGCACAGGTGTGTCTGTAATCCTAGACACATAGAGAGAAAGGAGGAGGAGACAGGAGAACGCTGCAAGGCCTCAGGTGACAATGAGTGCCACCACCCTATCAAGAACTTCCATGACGGAGGATGTTTACACCCTCTGTGCTGTCCCTGCTCCCCAAGCTCCTTCCTCCACATGACCATCATCATCATGCTTCTTCTCTGTAGGCACAGCTCCTCTTCCTCATTCCTTCTCAATGTTGGCAAGACCCAGGGATGTATTGCCAGCCAGAGCATAGAGGAGGAATCAACACTGGGCTGACTACAGACTTCGTTGTTGTCCACTCCTGGGTCTTTTTCATCACAACACCCCTTCCTGGCTGTTCTACCACTGAGTTACAACCCCAGGCCAGTTGCTTTGAGTTCTTCTTTTCTCTCTTTTCTTGGAAACCTACTTCCAGATTGTATTATGCCCTTGACTCTTTATCTCCTGGAGAAGATAGAAAACTAATCTGACAGTTCCATAATTAAGTCTGTACACAATAAATTAAGAAGAGAAAAGCCATTTAGTTTCATATATATGAGACAAGTCTTCTCTCTCCTGCCTGTCTCCCCTTCTTCCTCTCTTTTCTATTCTAATTCTAGAATCATTCAACTAATTCTTTGAGATCACTGGGAGAAATATTACATTCCTATTACTTTGTTATACAAATGGGTTGTACTACTTTTGCCTCCATTTCCTTGATTTTCATAAACCAAAGGCCATAAATGATTTTCTCAAAAGAAAAGTGTCCATTCTGGACTTCCATAGGTAAGAAGCAACATGCCCACATAGTCTCCATACAGACCTATCTTTCTAAAGACTACTTCTGAACAACTTTTACTGCCTAAGGGACTTTACAGAAAAGCTTTATTTGCCATCCATCTCCTATAACTTGTAGCCACCTCCCCAAGGAGGCCCGCTCTTTGCCCTGTCTGTCATTCAAAATGTCAAGCATCTGGCTCGTTTTACAAGTCTCATATTTTGTGGGACTCCCATGCATGTACATATAATTAAAGTGGCTAGTCTCTTATTAATCTATTATATATTATTTTGATTCATAGACTGGATATGGAAAGGAAGACAGGAAAGAGGAAAGGACAGAAAGAGGGAGGAAGAAGGGAGAGTGCAAGGGAGGAGAAAAGCAGAGAAAACATAAGGCATGCTGAGAGACCTTAGAACCTAATTCAAAAGGCAACTTCCTCCCTCTCTTTTCTTTCTCCCTCTGTGATGGTTAGATTTTGTTGTCAACTTGACCTTTTTAATTATCTTGGGTGGGTCTCTGAGGATGTTTACAGGAAGGCAGCCTCTCAGTAGGGGGCAGGATGTAAAGAAGCTCAAAGAAGCGGGATGTAAATATCCTTTCCTGTGTGGGCCATGCAGGAAGGAAATTCCAGAGACTGGAAGCCATTAAGTCTGGGGAAGGGTTGTAAGACCCCACCCTAAGGCTATATCCCCAGTACCCATGTAAAACCAGATGCACTAGGTGGCACATGTGTCTAGAGTTTGTTCACAGGGGCTGGAGGACATGGTATGTCCATTCTCTCTATATATCTTCCTCTAGATAAATAAATAAATAAATAATAAATAAATAAATAAATAAATCCACCTAAAATAAAAAGGGACAGGGAACTGAAAAGAGAGTTCTCAAAGAAAATACAAATGGCCAATAAATGTCTTAAAATATTCAACATCTTCGGCTATCAGGGAAATGCAAAGTAAAAGGACTTTGAGATTCCATCTGGTCAGAATGGCTATCACCAAAAATATCAAATGACAACAAGTGCTGAGGATAGTGTAGGATAGGAGGAACCCTTCTCCACTCTTGGTGGGAGTACAAACCTGTACAACTACTATGGAAAAAAATCTGAAAATAGATATACCATTTGACCCAGCTATACCACTCCTGGAAATACACCCTAGAGTCTTTATACAGAGACACTTGCTCAACCAAGTTTGTTGCTGCTCTATTCATAATAGCTAAGAACTGGAATCAGCCCAGATGCCCATTAACTGATGAATGGATAATACATAATGAAGTTCTATTCAGTGGTAAGAAAAAAATGAAATCATGAAATTTCTAGGAAAATAGATGGACCTGGAAAAAATCATACTAAAAGAGGTTGCACAGGCTCAGAAAGACAAACACTATATAATCTCTTTCATATGTGGATCCTAGCATGGAGCAGAGTTTGATTTGTTTATAAGTTGGAGTATCAATAGTACTGGTAAGGAAGCTAGAATGAAGCCTGGAGAGAGGAAAAGCAGGGAGGGATGAGAGGAGGGGATACTTGACATTCAGGTGAAAGGACAGAATACAAGGGGTTTTGTGGGGGTTGGGAAATGGAGGCATTGGAGGGAAGAGATACACAAAACTAATAATGAAATAAATCAGTTTCATTGGAACCTTCATTTGGCTAGTTAATTAAAAGATATAACTCTCTTCATAAGGCACAGTGGGAGAGATAGTTTGGGCAGAAGCACCCTATTGGAGGAGGGAAAATTTAACCTTAAGACCACAGGCTCTTAACAATAAATCCCAGTGCCAGAACTGGGTAACTGCCCACAGTGAGCTGTTTGCCATGGAGACCCATGAGATCCCCAAAATAATGCAAGCCATTGCCAAATCCCTTGATTACCCACCAGATATAAATGGTAAGACCCTATTACTGCAGACACCACAGTCTGTGGTCATAGGGCACTGATAGCTAGCTGTCATAGTGCTGGAAAGTTCTATGTGAGCTACTGGGGGATAAAAGTCACGGAAAGTCTGAACAAGCCACAAAATCAACCAGCCAGGCAAGATGTACACATCGGTGCAATAGTGACACGTGGGCTATGGGATTAATCAACTGCACTCTCAGTAGGAGAGAATTCATACCTGGTACTGAGAACCAAGTATGCCTATGTCCCAGAAGGTCATAGACCCTAGAGGAAAGCTTTCACGGTTTAAGTTAACAGGAGAGGTTATGCCAATCAAAATGTTTTCTAAATGTCTATTTTTATCCCCTTAGATCAATGCTGCTCTCACTCTTGGCTATAGAATCTTTTTAATTTTATTTTTATTTGCAAGCAGAGAGACAGAGAAGAGAGACAGACACACAGAGAGTACGGGCATGCCAGGATCTCTAGCCACTACTAACTCCAGATACATGTGTCACTTTGTGCATCTGGTTCTATGTGGGTAGTGGGTAATCAAACCTGGGTCATTAGGCTTTGCATGCAAGTACCTCAACTGCTGAGCCATTTCTCCAGCACTGAGAATCTGTTTTTTAATAAGTGGAAGGGAGAACCAAAAGCCATCAAAATGACAAGAAAAAAAAAGCAGACTACCACACATGAAATGAGTCATCTCTATGACATCTGCCAGGGCCCAGGAAGCATTCATTACAGAGGAAATGGCAGACTAAATGTAAGTGCTGCTCTTATGGTTAGCCTGAGAACACCCTCAGGGAGATGATAGTAGACACTAAGGAGACTCAAAACTCATCAAAGTAGAAAAATCAAAAGCTACTGAGAGCCCAACACTAATGAAGGCTTACAACACTCCCTCCAAGGTTCAGGGAACATTGTGGAAGAGGAGGCAGAAAAAAATGTAAGAGCCACAGGGTGGGAAGGTATACTCTGAGGCATTGCCCACCCCAGAGAGTGATTGGTACATTCATGATCCCTCAGGGAATACTGATAACCCCACTGTGATGGTTAGGTTTTGTTGTCAACTTGATCTTTTTAATTATCTTGGGTGGGTCTCTGAGGATGTTTATAGGAAAGCAGCCTCTCAGTAGGGGGCAGGATGTAAGGAAGCTCAGGGAAGTTGGAAATTAGCATCCCTTTCTATGTGGGCAGCGCAGAAAGGAAATTCCAGAGACTCAGGAAACCATTAGTCTGTGTAAATGTGGGTCTGTGGATTACTTGGGGGTGTCATTGTGCACTGACCCCCTGTTTATCCATGGAACTGGGTGAATAGAGTCTTGGGAACACATGAGCATGCGAGAGGAATAACTCTCAAGAGACAGTTGCAATTAACAGCTTGTTTATTAGATTGGGGAAGGTGCTTTTATGCAAAAGGGAAAAGGAGAGGCAAGGGGATTGGCAGGGGCAGGGTAGCCTGTGGATGTCTCATGAAAGTATTGTCAGGGGCCAGCTGCAGAGATCAGCTGGAAGGACTTTCTCATTGCCTGGGCCTTGTTACTATCTTATAGCTGAATTATGTGAACTCCAGTAAACTCAGTCCTTGAATTACCTGGGTTTATCAGGGTTTGCTGGGGGCCTGCCAGATGGCTGGAAGTTGGGGAGGGAAGGAGTCAGCCAAACTCCTGTGGGTCTCAGGATGAGATTATTGGGATTCCAGGCCAGTCTCAACTTTCCTTTAACCCTGTGTCCCCCATGCCTCTCAGCAGGCCACAGGAAAGGGTTGTAAGACCCCACCCTAAGGGGAAGAAATTCTCTCCTTGGCCCTCCTGCCTGTTTGATATTGTGTGTGTGGTATTATTGATGGGTTTCTCTCTGCTTGGACCTGTGAAAGGGGGTCAGCCTATTTCACTGTTATGGGACTTTCTCTAGATCTGTAGCTTCAATAAATTCTTTCCTCCCATAACTGTGTCTGGTTTGGAGATTCATCCCAGCAGTTTGGGGCTGACTACGGCACCCACTGGGGATGGCTTTCAATGGAATCAGGGTGGGAGAGAGGAACGTATGAAAATAACCTGGGGAAAATATGACCAATAGCAAGATGTTCATATAATATAGTTCTCAATTTTGAAAAAGATTAAATATAACATTTCTCAGGACTGGAGAGGTAGCTCAGTGGTTAAAGCACTTGCTTGCAAAGCCTGACATCCCAGATGTGATTCCCCATACCCACTTAAAGCCAGATGCACACAAAAAGTAGGGCATGTGTCTGGAGTTTGCAGTGGAAAGAGGCCCTGGTGCATCTGTTTCTTTCTTTCTCTCTCTCTCTCTCTCTCTCTCTCTCTCTCTCTCTCTCTCTCTCTCTCTCTCTCTCTTTTCTTCTCCCTCCCTCTCTCTCTCTCTCTTCCTCTATCATTCTCTCTCTTTTCTCTGTCACAAATAAATAAATATTAAAAGTAGCATTTCTCTGAGAAAACACAGAAAGTGAATGGTTTCATGGACCATACACACTAGGCTTGCTCCTGCCTATAAATAAGGAGAAATGAGACTGGATTGGCTCCAGGTTTAAAAAGCAATGAATGTCAAGGTGTTGAATCACAGTATTGTTCTTTTTTCCCCCTCTACTTTAATTAACTGATGTATAAAATTAGGAGTTCCTTGTAGTATTAAAAACTTTCCAACATCTTTGGAAAATTGTAAAACCTAGTGACATCACTCAGAGCTGAGTAGTAATCACCATATTTGGTGTAGCTGTGGCTCCCTGATTCCCAACAGCCACACTTGGCCCTCATCATCTCCCTGACTCTCAGGAATGGTTCTGCTTGTCAATTAGCACTTGGTTTGCAATCAAACTACAGGCTGAAACATTTTGCTGTGTTTGCACTTGACACTCTCCTGGAGGCTGCAAAATTTCCCTCAGATTACTTAATAGCAAAACTCAAACACTACCCAAGGTCTTCTGAGGAGAATTCTCGTGTTTTTTCCTAAAAGAAAATTCACTTCTGGGAAAGCACCACTTGCTCTATGTGTGGGAGAGTCGAGGTCTGAGCATGAAGGGGTGTGTGTGTGTGTGTGTGTGTGTGTGTGTGTGTGTGTGTGTGTGACCGACAGTATATTTGTAAGAAAGTGCCATTTGAGAGGCCAAGACATAGGCAAGTATGTATATATGACACTGTCTTGGCATATTGAGGGAGTTTTATGATTTTTAAAATTTTTCATTATACTGGTACATGGCACTTGTGTTACATAAAAAATATTTTCACACAAATATATATTGTACACTGAGGAGATTTTATACTTTAAAGAAATAATTACTGGGTCAACTTCTGGACCATATTCTACTGAGCCCTCTCTCTCCTCTTCTCTCATTTTCCCCCTTCTTCAGCAGACACATGTCTGCAATCACATTTGTGGAATACAAATTTGTCAGATCGCACAATCACAGTCACAGTCAGATTCATGCCCCAACATCCTTGCACTTAATTAAATTCTGTCAACTCCATGGCCCCAAACTGTGTGCTGAGGAGGCAACTCAAACTGCAGAAGGACACTCACAGATTTATTTAAAATACTTGAGGAAAATTCAGTGACAATATTTGCTGGACACTGCACAAAACAACAGCTTCAATGCTGGGTCATGCTGCAGTCCTTTAGATAAGACCAGACCTGCCAAAGCTGGGTTTTCTGAAGTTGCTGTAATAAAAAAATAAGCACTGTGCAAATCAATATGAATCAGTCTTATTCCAAAAATGGGAAAGCTATGTTGTGACCAGAAGGCATACATAATCCATTAGTAAAGAGATATGGGGCTAGAGAGATGGGTTGGCATTAAAGGCACTTGCTTGTAAAGACTGACAGACTAGGCTCAATTCCCCATGTAAAGCCAAATGCACTAAGTAGTGCATGAGTCTGAAGTTCATTTATAGGAGCAGGAGGCCATGTCTTGCCCATTCTCTCTCTCTCTCTCTCTCTCTCTCTCTCTCTCTCTCTCTCTCTCTCTCCCTCTCTCTCTCTCTCTCAAGTCAATAAATACATATATTTTAAAAGTAAACGTGGTTGTTAATAAAGAATGTAACAGTACTGTTTTCTCTCTCAACGTTAATTTGACCTAACTTCTTAATAAACAGATCTGTTGGGCATTTATTTTGGCCTTGATACCATAAACTACAAGTTTCAGAGGGCCCAGACAAGAAAGTTCTAGCACCTCTTTTGTGCCAAGGTTCCTTGCCTCGACAAATAAACTCCAAATGCATGTGCCACTTTGTGCATCTGGCTTTATGTGTAAACTGGGTGAACTGAACTGGGGCTGATGCAATCGAGTGCCTTAAACTTAGCCATCTCCCCAGCCCCTTTAATAACCTCTTTATTAACCTGTTTCATTTATTAACCTGTTTCAGAGGTGAGAAGTTAAACCCCGGGAACTTAGCTAACCTGCCTCTAAAAAATTCACATTCTGACTACAGTCCTATATTGCCTCCTGCTTGTCGGCCAACAAACCAGTTCTAGGAACACAGAGCAGGTCAATCCTGGTCATTGCCTTAAGGGACTTTTATGCATATGACTGAAGTTACATTATGCTACCCACGGGGTATTTATAGCCTACCAGGAATTCATTCTGGTTCCCTAACTCTCTGTCTTGTTCATTAGCATGCAAACTCAAGTCCCTAAGGGAAATAGTGTCTCCTACACAAAAGAACTATGCTAGTGATATCTGGAGACATGTCATTTCAGGTCAGTCTATGTTGAGGGTTAGACAAGGGGATGGAGGAAGTTCAGTAAATAATGTAATTCCCACCAGAGAAGAACTCTGCAGTTTCATATTTACCAAAGGGAGCCTCTGACACTACAAATAACCACCTTGGGAAATTCTCAGGCAAGAATGACTAAAATAAGACATAATAGTATAATAACTTCCAAGGTGTGTATTAAATTCTAGAGAAATATTTTCTTTATCACAAGTAAACATAATTTATTCAAAACAAAGAAGAAGGCAATAAAAACCAGCATGGTGATGCACACCTTTAATGCCAGCACTCAGGAGGCTGAGGGGAGAGGATGGCAAGTTCAAGGCCAGCCTGGGCTACATAGTGAGACCTCATCAAAAAAGAGGCTAAAGGAGGAAGAAGATGCAAAGGAGAAGGGGGGGGGATCCTATTAACAGCAGCACTGAATCCATTGCTAAATGCCCCAGACCTGCAGACATACACACACAAACCATGTAGTGAATGGCTTGCTATCTAATGCAATCGTGATTTCCACCAGTAGACTAAAAAGGCCAAAAACAGTCAGAGGGGAATTATCAAAAACCACCTGTGCTATTACATTCAAGGGAAGGTTGGGAGCTTTTTGCCTGTATAGCTTTATTCTAGCAAGGCCTTCTCTGTAGATGCTGAATAATTAGGGGTGAGTTTCATTGAACAAAATTTTTTGACACAAGATAAACACCAAGGTAAATCTGAAATTTTTTATGAGCTAAAGCCATATTCTAAACTTTTCCTAGTCTATTGAAAAATTATCGAGGGCCTGGAGATGTAGTCCAATGGTAGAACACTTTCCTAATGTGTGTGAGGCCCTGAGTTCAATTCCAGTTCCACAATAAATAAATTAATTAAAGTAAACAAGTAAATAAAATAAACATTATAAAATCAATGAAAAAAATTAGCTGGACTTGCACAACTGTAATTCCAACATTTGGGAGGTAGAGACAGAAAGAACAGGAGTTCAAGATCATTCTTGGCCACACAGCAAGTTCAAGATCAGTCTGTCTCAAAATATCAGAACAAACAGGCAAAGAAGAAAGAATTTATAGATTCTGTGATTTTAAATTACATTTCAATGAAGTTGTTTTATGAAAAAATATTAATAGTCTCCTGGGCTTTCTTGAAAATTTCACAGGTTGTAATTAAAAATTCATCATCATAGAAAATCACTTATTTTTCATTCATATTTCTAAGCCACACTTTTTTAAGTATCTATATTTGTAAGAGAGGAAAAAATTCTTTCCCCCTAAATTTCACCTGGGACTGACCCACACAGCGAAAGACTGATTAACAAGAGGAAAATGAGCAGGGTTAATAACAGACCTTATGCACATGTGGGGAAATGAGTACAGCTCAACAAGGTGACTTTGTGCTCAGACTGAAGCTCCATCAACTGACGCAGAAAGGAGGGGTGTCCATGGAGACATGTCCATGAACATTTGTCCCTGTCTTCCCCATTGATAAGAATGTACAGTCACATCAAGTCAACCTTCTTTTTGATATGGAAAGACAAACTCCTTCCCGAATAAAGGTTGTTTTAAGATTTTATTTTGTGTGTGTGCATGTGTATATGTGTTCAAGTGTGTGCATGTGTGTGTGCGTGTGTGTATGTGTGTACATACAAGTGGAGGTCAGAGGACAACCTTGGATGTTATTGTCAGGTCCCATCCATCTTGTTTGAGACAAGAGTCTCTCACTGGCCTGAAACTTATCTAATTAGGTTAGCCTGGCTGGCCAGCAAGCCCCAGTATCCACCTTCTTAGCTCTAAGGTGTCAGGGGGTCAAACATTTAATCAGCAAGCATTTAATCAGCCCCAAAGATTTCTTCTACAGATGGATTCTTACAAAAAGGTATCTTGTCTGTCTTGAAAGTTTCTCCCATGTTTATGATTCCCATAAATAATTAGCTCAAAATAATTCTTTTGCTAATAAAACATGGTTGCATGGCATCTTCTGGTCTTCCACAGCCATATTAGGGGATGTCCTGAATCCTGTCATATTCATATGTATACTTACCAAACTCTTGAATAATGCCAGAGAACTGAGAGGGACGTTTGAATAATTAAGAGCACCCTCTTTGGTTTAAGACTGGGTTGGTATAATAAAAACTGGGCCTTACTAGACACTTAAGCCCTTTTGATACATTTTCCTCGTCTGTAGAATAGTGATGTGAGGGAGGATAGTGGTTCTGCTACCTTTCATTGAGTAATTTCACAAAATGGGAGAAAAATTCATGACTAGCTGACTGAGAAGAATGGAACTTCCTCACAGAGGAGCACTCTGAGAGGAGGAGTGAGGCTTCTGGTAGTGCGATGGTTAAGTTTTGTTGTCAATTTGAACTTTTTAGTAATCTTGTGTAGGTCTCAGGATGGTCACAGGAAGACAGCCCTCTCAGTAAGAGGCAGGATGTGAGGAAGCTCAGGGAAGCTAGAAGTGAGCATCCCTTCCTGGGAGGGCAGGGCAGGAAGGAAATACCAGCGACCAAGGGAGTCAACAAGTCTGGGGAAGGATGCAAGACCCCTCCTTAATCTAAACAAAGGCAAAGATTCTCTCTCTC
>PVHP010012473.1:0-43236 GCA_004024765.1 Zapus hudsonius
GCCCTATCTTGAGTTTTTTTTTTTTTTTTGAGAGAGAGAGACAGAGAGACAGAGAGAGAGGCAGACAGAGAGAGACAGAGAGAATGGACACAACAGGGCCTCCAGCCACTGCAAATAAACTCCAGACACATGCGCCCTCTTGTGTATCTGGCTTTACATGGGCACTGGGGAATCGAACTCAGGTCCTTCTGCATTGCAGGCAAACGCCTTAACCTCTAAGCCATCTCTTCAGCCCCTATCTTGAGTTTTTAATGCTTTTTTAGTGAGTTTAAATAATATGTACAGTTTAAGAAAATAGTAGGTTTAAAACACTTAGTTGGCTCATCTCTGTTTTATTTACAAGAGAGAGAAAGAGACCGAGAATTAGGGCCTCTTGTCCCTGTACACCAACTCCAAATGCATGCACTCTTTTGTGCATATGGCTGGATGTGACTACTGGGGAATTGAACCCAGGCCATCAGGCTTTGCAAGCAAGCATATTTAACAGCTGAACCATCTCCCCAGCATGTCATGTTTGCAACTTAGTAAAGTGTGTTTCTTTGTTCTTGTTGTTTTGAGACAGGTTTTCCTATGTAGTCCAAGCTGGCTTTGAACTCACCTCTGCCTCCCATCACATCTGGCTATAATGTGATGTTTGTTTGTTGAGACAGGGTCTCCTGATGTTGCAACCAAGGCACGTTTACTAAGCACCTGCCTTCCAAAGGGAGACTTTTCAGACCTGAAAAGCCAGCTTGCTGACTGATGTAGGCCTCTGAAGGGCTGTTCTTGGAAGAACAGTGCTGATAACTGTAGCTGACACGGCCAGTTTCAAAGTGCTGGGCACAGTCCTTAGCACTTAATAAATAAGGCCCTCTTTAGGGATGTTGTTATCACCCCCATTGACAACGGAGGAAACCGACACTTCGGAATAAAGAGGTTGCCAGTGAGTGGTGGAGGTGGGGCTCTAGAGACAGTACTCTTACCCAGTAGGCCAGCCTAAGGGGTCTCTTGGCTCTGGGGACCTGGCAGATCCCAGCCTCTCTTCACAAGAAGGTAAAAATTTACACTGGGGCGGGTGGGGAGGGGCATGGCCACAGATGTTTTCTAAAAACTACTTTCCTGCTTCCCCCTGGGTATAGTGTTCCGGCATTGTCATGATTTGATCCAGGTGTCCCCCACAAACAAATGAATGTGTTCTAGGTAATCAATCCTCAGCTGATGGCAGTTTAGATTTTACAAACTCGATGGAGCTGTGTTGTTGGGGGCGGAGTTTTGGGGGTTATAAGCCAGCTTCCCCTTGCCAGTGTTTGGCACACCTTCCTGCCGCTGTTTGCGGTGTTGTGGCGGAGGTGATGTCTACCCCTCTGCTCATGACATCATTTTCCCTGCCAGGATGGAGTCTCCCCTCAAGTCCGTAAGCCAAATAAACCCATTCCTCCACAAGCCGCTTTTGTTTGGGTTCTTTTGGTGCAGCAACTAGAAAGCTGGCTGCAACAGGCATCCACAGAGCTTTCAAGTTTTCCCAACCTGCACTGCTGCCTTAGTTCAGCCACCGGTCCTGGGTAGCATGTATGACATCTCGAGAATGTTTCTGGATCCTCCACAGTCATGGGATTCTCAACAAACTGCAGCGTTGACAAGTGGCAGTGGTGGGCAGTCTGCCTCAGCCCTTCCTGAGGGGCTGTCCACTGCTGGAGCCCAGTGGGCTGGAGGGAGGACCAGGCTCTCTGGTGCTCAAGCCACAATTGCCGCCTTCAGTTCCAGCCAGCTTGTTTGGGTGGGCATCATGTGTCCCCCATTCTCCTCTAGCCACAGACTGCGTGGTTGGTGGGGGCGGGGCAGGCAGTAAACAAAGCAAGATGTCTGGAACTCTACTCCCAGCACCCAGCGTTTCCTTTGAATTGTCTGTTTGCTATCAGTCACCACAGTGTACTGAGACAGAATGTTTCTCCTGAAGGTGGGAGACTGTCCCCCTGTCCTGGACATGCGCTGGGAGACACTGAGCTTTTCATGCACTCTTAGCACCACGGCTGGCCCTGCAGCTGTTCTTGACAGGGCTACAACAAGGGGAGACTGGGAGGACTAGGGGTGCAGCATGTGCTTAGCATGCTCGAAGCGCAGCGTCAGTACCGTTCACAGTGCTCGAGAGGAGAGTGTGAGTTAACAAAGGGCCGTGTGAAAGGCAAGAAGACCTGTGTTCCGAAGTGTGCCCAGTGCCACCCTGGAAAAGGAAGGCACACCCAAGACCAGACCAAATCTCCATGGGTAGAAGATGGGCAGGCGGCTGGATTCTCTTACACACATGCCAACAAGAACCAAGGTGTCACCTGAGAGTAGGGTACACTGATGGAGTACCCCAAAAGTATGCCCCTGGAACAAAATGACCTTCCCTGGCACTAAGGAGAAAGGGCAGACATAATAGCTTGTCTTTAAAAGTCTGATGAGCAATAGCTGCTGCCTTATTTATTACAAAAGGAATGAACTCCAGACTCATGTGTCACTTGGTGCATCTGGCTTTATGTGGGTACTGGGGAGTTGAACCCAGGCTGCTGGGCTTTGCTGCTAAGCCACCTCAGCCCCATTTGAAAAATATTTTTAGCCAGATGTGGTGGTGCACGCCTTTAATCTCAGCACTTGGGAGGCAGAGGCAGGATCTCCATGAGTTTGAGACCACCCCGAGACTACGTAGTGAATTCCAGGTCAGCCTGGGCTAGAGCGAGACCGTACCTCAAACCAACAAAAATACTACAAACAGAGAGGAGAGAATGGGCACACCAGGGCCTTTTGTTGCTGCAAATAAACTCCAGATACATGTGCTACTTTGTGCATCTGGCTTTACATGGGTCCTGGGGAATCAAATCTCATGCTTTTGATGTGTATCATAAGTTTATTAATTTCATATGGCACAATTCATATCATGAATTCAGACTGTGTGTTTTTGTTGGAAAGTCGCAGTTTAAGTAAAACTGGTTTGCAGTAAATTAAATAATGGTCCTTTATAAAAATGTAATTCTGGCTGAGTGGTGCGCCTTTAATCCCAGCACTGGGGAGGCAGAGGCAGGAGGATGCCATGAGTTTGAGGCCAGCCTGAGACTGCAGGTGAATTCCAGGTCACCTGGTCCAGGATTGAAGAGTGTGCTACCATGCTAGGCCTGGGTGCCTTCTTTTCTTTCCTTCATGTGTATGTGGGGGGGGGCATGTGTGTTGGCATGGGGTTGGAGGTCATGTCGAGTGCCTTCCTCAATTGCCTCCACTTGTTTTCTTTGAGCCATGGATGGTCTCTCCCTAAGCCTAGAGCTCGCTCAGTCACCTAGACTTGCAGCGAGCCCCAGGATCCCCAGCCCCGGGACCACGGGTGCTCTCCGGCACTTCCTAGGTGCTCAGTTCTGAACCAGGTCCTCCCAAGCCCTGCAGACCTTAGTTTTTGATCCTTCCAGCTGCAAGGAAGTTGTGTATGCTAGTGACAGATCTAATTTGTTTTTGTATGCTTGTAGTTTTTTGACGTGGTGTGTGTGTGAGGGGGGTGCGCATTCTCCTTTGCGCATATGTGCGTGTTGGGGTGCACATTCTCCTGTGTGCATGTGTGTGAAGACCAGGTCAGATTCCTCCTCAATCGCTCTCCACATGAAGTCTTGAGACAGGCTCTCAGTGAATCTGAAGCTCACCAACTTGGCCCTAGAGATTAGGTTTTAGGCTGGATGGGGTTACAGACGTGCGATGCGGCCTGGTGTTCACACAGGTGCTGGGGATCTGAACTCAGGTCCTCGTGCTATGCAGCAAGCACTTCACCAGTTCAGCCATTTCCCTGGTCCTCTTTTCTTTTCTTTTTTTTTTGCATGTGTGGTGCTGGGGATCGAATCTAGGTCCTCCCATGTGCAACAAAGGTTCTATCACTGAGTTATAGCCCCAGCTCTAGAAACCAAATTTAGAATAGATTTGAGTCAAGTGTGATCACGTGTTTGTGATTCCACACTCAGGTAGAGGCAGGAGAATCAGAAGTCAAGGCCAGCTTGAGTGACATAACACCCTGTTTCAAATAAATAAAAGAAAGCTGGGCGTGGTGGCGCACGCCTTTAATCCCAGCACTCAGGAGGCAGAGGTAGGAGGATCACCATGAGTTCAAGGCCACCCTGAGACTACATAGTGAATTCCAGGTCAGCCTGGGCGAGAGTGAGACCCTACCTCAAAAATAAATAAATGAACCAAGAACTGGGTGTGAAGGATCACTGTGAGTTCAAGGCCAGCCTGGGCTAGAGTGAGACCCTACCTTGAAAACAAACAGAACAAACCCTCCCCCAAGACCTTCATAATAGGAAGAAAATATGATGACATCAAATTAGAAGAGAGACTAAGAAGAAGGCTCAATGGAGGGGATTTGAGAGGAAAGAATGGGGCAGGTGGGAATTTTCATGATTTATTGTCTATATTTATGGAAGCTGTCAAGAAAAAGCTTAAAAAGGCTGGAGAGATGGCTCAGCGGTTAAAGCACTTGCCTCCAGTGCCTAAGGCCCTGGGTTCAGTTCCCCAGGACCCACATAAGCCAGACCCACAAGGTGGTGGCCCTGGTGCGCTCTCTCTCTCTCTCTCTCTCTCTCTCTCTCTCTCTCTCTCTGCTTGAAAATGAATAAATAAAATATTAAACAAAAAAAAAGAAAAAGCTAAAAAATAAAAAGAGCCATGGTTGTGCTAGTGTGAGCCTGTTTTGTTTTGTTTTTTGTGTAGCCTCTCCTAGTCTCAAATTTCTGGGTTCAGGTGATCCTTGCTCATCCTGAGCAGCTGCGACTGCAAGCACCAGCGCTGCGTCAGGCTCATGGGACCTACTTTAAGCGGCTCCCTTGACAGGCGCGGGCGGGTCATTTGACAAGAAGGGACCCGGCCGAGTCTGCAGGTCACTGGCCAGGGCCTGACCTCCCACCTCTGCCCCTCCTCTCTTCCTGCTAGCTACCAGAGGTTTACCAGCTATTACAAACACTTCCACCAGCTGCAGCCTGAGATGACACGGCGGATCTATGACAAGTTTGTGACTCAGTTGCAGACATCCATCCGGGTAAGTAGCAAGATGCCCCATTGGCTTAGGTTGCACCTTTAGAATCAGTCTCTGGGGGGCAGCAACCCCTGCTCTGCCCACCTTCGTGGCCCCTACAATGTCCATGGCCAGCAGGCTGCAGCACCAGACAACATGGGCCCTTAACTACCCCTTCTCTCATTGTCCATGTTGTAATTGTGTGTTTATATGCTGTCTGCCCTGCCACACTGTGTGAGCTCAGTGCTCGGCGAGGGCAAGACGGAGCCTGGCACCTCCCACTCCTAGGCCACTGTCTGACACAGAAAAGGCATTGAATAAACTGAAAACGACCGGGGTATCAGAAAGGACAGGCTCCACTGGCTCTAAGTGACTATGGTGACCCTAGACCAAGCTTCTGTGCTGTGTCCAGGATGGTCCTGCTAAGCAGTCAGAAAAAGATGACAGGTATGAGGACAAGAGGGACTTCCAGAGGTGATAGGTGGTTTTCCAAGGCAGGGTCTCACTCTAGCCCAGGCTGTCCTGGAATTCACTATGAAGCCCCAGGCAGGTCTCAAACTCAGTGATCCTCCTACCTCAGCCTCCTGAGTGTTGGCATTAAAGCCATGCACCACCAAGCCTGGCATTAATAGGCTCTGTTTTTAATTTTTCAGTGTTTGTTTTTTAAATATTTTAAAATATTTATTTGAGAGAGTGAGAAAAAGGGACAGAGAGAATGGGCATGCTAGGGCCTACAGCCACTGCAAATGAACTCTGATGCATGTGCCACTCTGTGCATCTGGCTTTACGTGTTTCCTTCTGATTATAGGCAACCGCCTTAACTGCTGAGTCCTCAACAGTGAAGCCCTCAGTGGTTTTTTTGTTTGTTTGTTTTAAAATTGAGGCAGGGTCTCACTTTAGCTAAGCAGACATAGAGCTTACTCTATAGCTCAGGCTGGCTTTGAACTCATGGCGATCCTTTTACTTCAGCCTCCTGAATGCTGAAATTACTGGCATGAGCCACCATGCCTGGCAATGTTTATCATTTTATATTTGTATGTGTGCATGGGTATGTGTATGCTTATGGAGGCCAGCAGTCAATCAATATGGGTGTCTTCCTCTATCAGTCTCCACTGAACTCAGCTGACCAATTTGGCTGGATGAGCTAGCCAGCCAGCCCCCAAGGACCTCGGCACTGAGATTACAGGTGTGTGCCACCACACCTGGCATTTCACATGGCTGCTGGGCATCTGAACTCAAGTCCTTATGCTCCTGCGGCAAGCACTTCACCCACTGAGCCATCTCCCCGGCCCTTACAGTTCTTAACCCTAAAAGGTACACAGTAGAAAAAACTGGACAGGTTGTTAAGGAGCTTGCCCACAAAGCCTAACAACCTGGGTTCGATTCCCCAGTGCCCAGGTAAAGCCAGATGCACAAAGTGGCATGTGTATCTGGAGTTGTTTGCAGTGGCTTGAGGTCCTGGTGCATCCATTCATTTTAGCCGGGCGTGGTGGTGCATGCCTTTAATCCCAGCACTTGGGAGGCAGAGGTAGGAGGATCACAGTGAGTTCAAGGCCACCCTGAGACGACATAGTGAATTCCAGGTCAGCCTGGGCTAGAGCGAGACTCTACCTCAAAAAACCAAAAAAAAAGAAAAAAGAAAGAAAGACTGGACAGTGGGTGAGCGGGTGGGGGACTAGCCAAAAATGTCACTAAGTGCTGTTAGCAGTTTAGCTTATTTCCACTGTGTCATTCCAGTGCTTCCTTTCTCTTCAGGAAGAAATCTCAGAAATCAAAGAGGAAGGGAACCTAGAACCTGTCTTGAACTCCTTGGATAAGATTGTGGAAGAAGGCAGAGACCACAGAGAGCCAGCCTGGTGAGCATGGGGTGGGGGCCCTCGAAGGAGATGCTGGTCTCCTCATCTCTGAAGGAGGCCCTTGGGCCAACTGTGGTGCGATACCAGCGCTTGGGGGCAGAAACAGGAGGATCTCTAGTCCAAGATCAGCCTGGGCTACAGGAGAGTGGGAAAGAGACAGATAGAACAGACATCAAAAGTTGTTGAACACTAGGGCTGGAGAGATGGCTCAGCGATTAAGGCACTTGCCTCCAGTGCCTAAGGACCTGGGTTCAATTCCCCAGAACCCACATAAGCCAGACCCACAAGGTGGTGGCCCTGGTGTGCTCGCGCTCTCTCTCTCTCTCTCTCTCTCTCTCTCTCTCTCTCTCTCTCTCTCTCTCTCTCTCTCTCTCTCTCTCTCTCTCTCTCTCTCTCTCTCTCTCTCTGCTTGAAAACGAATAAATAAAATATTTTTAAAAAAAAGTTGTTGAACACTCTAGCATTCCCTCCAGGCCAGAGGCCAGAGCCTCCCGCCTCAGGGCCAGGGCCTTGCTGTCCAGGATTCAAGGAGGGAAGAGGTTTGAGGCCAGGCTGAGGAGGCCTTCCTTAGGGAGCTGTGTCAGCACCTTTGGGACCTGTGGGATCAGGGCAAGGGGAGGGCGCAGGGAGCAGGCTTCACAGGCAGCTTAGACTGCGGAAGCATTGCTGCATGCTTGATAGGGTTGTAGATGGCATTTCAGTTGCCCTGGAGCAAGGAAGGTAGTGCTGGCTGGCCAGGAAGCCCTGGGATCCACCCATCTTCACCCCACCAGCATCTTCCTCCCACCACCATGCCTGGCATTTTATTTTATTATTTTATTCATTTTTTTTTAAAGATAGCGTCTCACTCTAGCCCAGGCTGACCTGGAGCTCATAGCAATCATCCTCCCAAGTGCTGGGACTAAAGGTGTGTGCCACTCCATATGGCCTTTGCCCACAGTGGCATCTGCTCCTTGACTAATCTCTTTAGACATCTTCTCTCATCTGCCACATCCGCTGTCTTACTAGGACCTCTTAAAGAGCCACCTCTTTGGGAAGTCATCCTGCCTCACCCCTGATCTCTTTAGCTCAGTCAGATCGGGTTGTCCCGCCAGCCAGAGGACATGGTGACAAGGACAGAGGCTGGGGCTGGACAGTCACTGTGGCTCCAGAGCTGCACACGAGGAGTAGATGTAGAGAGAAGGTGGGAGGCCTGGGAGATGTGCGTCCAGGCAGGGAGGCCAAGAGAGGTGAGACGGCCTGCCCGAGAGCTAGCTCAGCCGAGGACTGCAAGTCCAAGTGTCACTGTTCCTCCTTCCCTGTCCCCTGTGTGCTCCCCCACCCCAGGAGACCCAACGGGATCCCAGAGAAAGATATATGCAGCACCATAGCACCCTATTTCCTGCAGCAACGAGACACGCTGAGGCATCACGTGCAGAAACAGGAGGCCAAGAACCAGGAGCTGAGCCGTGCTGTCCTGGCAGGGCGCAGGCAGGTGCAGGAGCTGCAGCAGCAGGTGCAGGCTCGGCAGCAGGCCTGGCAGGCAAGTGCTCCCTTCCATCCTAGTAGAGCCTCTGGCTGGAGGCTGGCTCCCAGCGACAGCGCAGTCACACAAGACACATGAGCCCATCCCCAGCACGGGCTCCTTGCAGTGCCGAGTGTGTGTGTGTGCTGAGAGGCAGAGGCTGGGCCTCTCATGGGACCAGTGTCCTTAAACTGTGCCCCTTAGAACGGCTTCCAGAGCCTCCAGCGCACTGAAGCACCCTCCCAAGAAAAGAGCGTCCCTTGACATAATTTTGGAAAGTGGCCCCAAGTGTCTGGTGGGTAAGTGGGGAGGAGGTGACTAAAGTGGAAGGCACAAGTGAGTGGTAGGTGTGACTGGAATGACGTGGTGCAGTTCTGGAGTCTCAGGAGGGCTCAAGGGGTAACAGTGCGCTGGACCCTCTCCATCCAGTGACCCGTACTCACTGACAGCTGGGACAGCTCCCCAAATCCCTGGTCCCCAGATTCTTCCTGGCCTTCTGCTCCCTCGTCCCGTCCTCTTCAGCTCCCCAAGGTCACAGGCTGGTCCTAGGGGACTGGACACCAGGCAAGAAGGTGGCAGCTGCCTGAGGCTGTCTCTGGGGGCAGGTTACACAGCTTGGACCGTGCAGAGTCTTCAGGCAGGGCGCTCTGCCCCTGCTCCTCCATCACCATGAGACCCCAGCGTGCTCGCCCCTGGTCTCTAGCTAACAAACGACCTTCAGAATCCCTGTTCCTCAAACACAGCTCCAGCCAGCTATGATCGTGGCCTTGGCTGAAGTGTGCCATCAGGATTGGGTGTCTGGGGACCCAGTGGGAGCTTCAGCTGAAAGCTTAGGGCTGGGGTGCGAGGCGGTGTAGAGTACTTGTAAGCCTGCACAAGTCCCTAGCTTCCATCTCCAGCACTTCAGGGAGGGGATTTGGGGATCACTTTGGGGACCTATGCTGAAAATGGGCTCTACTCTGGGGGACTCAGCCTGTGTGGTGGGGACTTCCTACTTGCCCTTACTCTGACATGTCCTACTGGACCTGGTGTGAGCCCCAGATGCCATCCACACTGCCCTGGGGGAACCGAGGCTGGAATCAGGCCTCGAAGACAGCTTGCTTTCCTCTCA
Organism: Zapus hudsonius; assembly: GCA_004024765.1. NCBI lineage: Eukaryota > Metazoa > Chordata > Mammalia > Rodentia > Dipodidae > Zapus > Zapus hudsonius. The sequence goes on from PVHP010012473.1 coordinate 9,474, forward strand.
GGTTCTGATGTGTCTGCTCTCTCCTCTGTCAGGCTCTACACAGAGAGCAGAGGGAGCTGCTGTCAGTGCTGAGGGCGCCTGAGTGAAGAGACGGCTGGACCCCACAGCAGAGGGCAGTTGAGGTCAAGGCCTGTGGTCAGCGTGCGAGGCCTGGGTGGAGTGCTGTTGGATGAAACTGAAATGGTGCCAGCACCCAGGCAACAACAGAGACTCCACCACTGCCCCGTGCCTGTAGGGTCTCATCCTGGCCATCAGATGTCCACCCAGCTTCGTTTCCTGGAGGTGCGGTCAAATCTGCACCATGCCCTCCCTCTGATCCCTGAGTCCTCCCCAGACTGGGCTGGGGCAATGTTCTTCCCCTCTGCTGATTGCCCCCTTGCTGGCCAGCCCGAGGGCCTTTGCCATGGTCCCCTCACATCCATAAATAAACTTCCTTCACTGCTCTGTAATCTGTGAGGATGCTTCCTCGCCAGGCATCCAAGGCCAAAACCACTTCTGGGCTCCCAAGTTCTGGCTCCCATCAAGGCATGGTTCCCAGGCCTCTGGGAACCTCCAGGGTGGGAGGCAGGTTGTATTTGATCATGTGCAGAGAGCAGCAGGACCCAGGATCCCTGACTTCCCTCAAGTCCCTGAGTGTCACAGTCTGGCCCCCTCTCCATCCTGAGAATGTATGCATGGCGGAGCCTCCACGGCAGCTGAGTCCTTTGCCTTGCTTCGTCCACCTCATTCTTCTTGGCCAGGACCATCAGAGGCAGGCTGGCACTTCCCAGGGCAGAGAAAAAGGAAATGGCTTGGAGAAGGGGCACACATTTTTCCCTGCTAGGCCTCATCCTAACCATGGACAGGCTTGTTTGGTGACTAGCCCTGTGGACAGACATCACCACCATGATGCCCTCTACTCACTGGGCACCATCTTTCCAGCCCCTTCACCAGGCACTGCGAGGGCTCTGAATTTCAGGCTGCTGCTCTCTAGTGTCTTGGTCTCTGTTAGACTGGGCAGCCAGTTTGAAGCCAGGAGGGTGGGTAGATGACCAAGGACCCAAGTCAGGAAGGGAACAGTGCCAGGCTGAAGAGAGGTAGTGCAGGGCGAGAGCCTCAGAGCTGCCCCGCCCTGGGCCTGCACTGGGTCAACGAGGAGGCTACGCCCTGGGGTTTGGCTCGTGCCCCATGGCTGACACCAGAAATCCGGGGCTAGCAGAGCTGGAGCAAGGCTGCCTCTTTCTGGTAGGTAGTCAGCTAGGGACTGGCCCATGGAATCATGGACACCACCTTCCTGCCCTGGTAGGACTGGAACCCATGTCTGAGCCAGTCTCTTCAAGATGGTTGCCAGCAAGCAACATCTCAGCAGCTTCTCCTGGAGGAAGCTGCCCTCCTGGGGCAGCCACTAGATCCACTGGCCAATCAGGTCCCTCCTTTACCTGAGTCTCTTGAGGTGCATCCTAATTGGATGTTTGATCCATAATCCCATAAATCAGTAAGCCACGTGTATGATTTTGGGCCTTTGGCTCTTGGTAAGCTCTTGACTCTGCTGCGGGTATGAGCTCTCCTTACACCCTGAGCCCAGGACTCTCAGTCCCTCCTCTCTGACCTCCATGTGAGGGGAGTCTTTCGGCTTGGGCTCTCCTGCTTTGCTTTGCGTGAGAGACAGAATGTGTGAGCCCCTTCCCCAGAGGCTTCTATCCTTCCCCTCCCTCTTCCTAGCCAGGCTGGGAAGGGGAGAACTTTAGCTTGGTCTTTCCTGCTTTCCTTCCTTCTGAATCCCAACTCTCCCTGAAATAAATCTCATATTCATTATTTACCTTTCTCTGTGTATGCATTTTCAGTTCTTTGATAACTTGGACAAGGGTCCAAAGTTGGGATCCATGGGCCTGGGGTCTCCTGCATCACTGTAGACCCCTGGGTCCCCTTCCTCTCTAGGATACCCCCAGGGGCCAGCCAGTGCTCAGGATCTCCAGGGAGATGGCAGAGGGCATGTCGCCTGGAACAGCCCCTTCAGCTAGAGCCTGGCAGCCTCAGATCATGACAAACACCCCCCCCATCCCTGCCCAGGCTGCTGCAACCCAAACCCCCGGCCACAACATCCTCTGGGTTTGATTACCCAGTCAGGGCAGATGACCCCCAATTAGTCCTGGCAGCTTTCCCCGCCCCACCCACATCTGCATGGGCAGCGGCTATAAAGAGTACCAGGGGCTTTTGCAGGGGCAGAGCAGCAGAGCAGAGCACGCTGGCAGACGCCATGAGGGCCCTCTCCCTGCTCACCCTGCTGGCCCTGGCCGCACTCTGTCTCTCTGGCCCAGCACGTGAGTGTCCACCCCGCCCAGGTCACCTTCCAAAGGGCCTCTGAGGGGACAGATCCCTGCAGGTTGAGGGGGGCTAGGAGTGAGCAGGACCAACTCTGCTCCATTTGGCAGGTGCGAAGCCCAGCGGCCCTGAGTCCGACCAAGGTGCAGGTAGGAGGCTTGGTGGCCCCTCTGTGTCCAGCCTTCCCCTCCTCTTGCCTCCTGCCCCCACCTTGTCCTGTCAACCCAGCCCTCTTGTCCTGCCTCTGCCCACAGCCTTCATGTCCAAGCAGGAGGGAAGCGAGGTGGTAAAGAGGCTGCGGCGCTACCTGGACCACGGACTGGGGTGAGCGCCAGCCTGCCTGGGGCCCTGGGAGGGTGGGCAGGGCGAGCCTCAGCTTGTGCGGTGGGAAGAAGGGCTGGGCACTGGGCATGAGGCTGATGGCACAGTGTGGGTCTTCTCAGAGCCCCAGCCCCCTACCCAGATCCCCTGGAGCCCCAGAGGGAGGTTTGTGAGCTCAACCCCAACTGTGACGAGCTGGCTGATCAGATCGGCATCCAGGACGCCTACCAACGCTTCTATGGCACCACTCCCTAGGTGCCCTCTGGTCCCCCTCTGCCCTGCACGTGTGCCAGCACGTCTGCTCCAAAATAAAGTCTAGAGAAGGAATTGGTGGACTTGTGAGTCTGTCTGTCATGGGGTGGGGCCAAGAGAAAGTCCCAGAAAGCACATCCCAAGGTCCCCTTCACCTCTTTATTTCGCCGCTTGGCTCTGGAAACCCAGAGCACCCCGGCCTCAGTCCACCTGACACCAGCCCACAGACACCGGGCTCTGCTTCGGACACTGCTACCACCTGGCGGGGCCCAGTGGCTCACAAGACTCGGGGTGATGTGGGTGGAGTGTGTCTCCTCTGAGACTCCCCGCCAGTCCCCTAGACCACCGCCCCTCTCCTCAGCCACTGCTCCAGAGTCAGAAGAGCCCGCACTTTCTCTGGCCCAGGTCCCGGGTCCTTCCCAGCTCTGGGTCCCAGCCTCTGCCTCCCTCCAGGCCAGCATGGGGATGGCCTCACTCTTGTTTGGCCTGGGGTCCCCCCTCTGGCTGGCCCCCCTGCAGCAAGGGACAAGTTCCAGGGGCCCGAAGCAGGGAGGCTGTGAAGGTGGCGATGAGGAGCAGGTTCCCAGCCACCACCAGGCCCAGTATGGTCACCATGGCCTCCAGGCCCAGGGGGGCTTCCTGCGTGGCCAGCCAGGCTCGGCGGGATCCCATATCAGCCAGCACTGCCTCCAGCTGGAAGTGGGTGCCCAGTATGGCACAGATGTGGAACAGCTGGTGGCTATGGCCTGCAGGGAGGGCAGACTGGTCAGGCACACCAGGCTCCTGTGGGCCTGGGGAGTAGAGCACCTGACGCGGGGCTCTGGAAGAGGATAAGGTTCGCAGGTGGAGCGTGCTGTCTGTCCTGCGCTCACTGAGGTCAAAGGGCGCTCTCCTTTAGCCCTGGCCAGGGCTAGAGCGAGACCCTACCTCAAAAGCCAAACCCTCTAAAGTTAGGAGGTGAACCCCCCCCCAGACTAGTAGACTCCATTTGCTGGGCTCACTCTGTGCCCGGGAAGCGGCCCTGCCTGCCTGCCCGCCAGCTGCGTCCTCACCTATATAGTCGAAGCACCCAGGCGCCAGGCGCTCGGGCAGGCGGGCCATGAAGAGGAAGCCGGTGAGCAGCGCGCACGCGAGGTGGTAGCCGTGGCTGGGGCTGAGCGCCTCGTGCCCACAGTCCTGGGCCCTGTCCCAGCACAGCCCGAGCTGGCAAAGGAAAAGTGGGCTGTTGGCAGAGGAGGCAGAGGGTGTGCCTTGGGTCTGGTGGTAGGCACCGCAGGACACCGAGGTCAGGGTGGCAGATCAGGCACCCTGGCACCCTTACCCGGTAGAAGAGCGGAAGGTTGTCAAACAGGAAAGGGTAGGCAAAGGCGGCCATGCGGAGGGCCTTGCCGAGCCCCGGGTTTTCCAGCTCCGGGAACCTGAGGGGGCAAGAGGGGTAGGCTGACCCCCATCACCCGCTGGAGTGGGGGTCAAGAAGGGCAGTCGCCTTGGGCCAAAGGGGATGCTCATGAAACCCCTCAGGAGCCAGGTGTGAGCTCATGGGCCGTCAGGAGTTCAAGGCCAGCCTCCGCTACCTACTAAGCTACATGACACATGACCCTTTGGGTAAATGTCACATCTGTCTGCCTTTCCGAGGATGGTGCCAGCTGGCTCCTAGGGTGGCTCCCCATTAGCTGAGAACCCACCGCGAGTAGCAGGAGAGGCCGGTGCACAGGAAGGAGTTGAGCGCGGCTGTGGGCACGAAGAGCCGGTGCAGGCGGCTGTGCATCCAGGAGGCCGGCATGGAGTAGGCGGCATAAGGGAAGGCGCAGCCTGCAGCGAGGGGCGAGGGGCGAGGGGCGAGCTCGTCCGGGCGCGTCTCCCCTCGGCCGGCCCCCGCCTCGCCGCCCGCCCGCCCGGCCCTCGACTTACCCAGGCTGTACAGGCTGAGCGCGCCGTAGTCCAAGAAGTAGCAGATGTGGCGCGCGCGCGGCGACATGGAGCTGAAGGTGTGCGCGCAGCACGACGCGAAGGGGTAGAGGCAGGCGGGCAGCAGGAAGGCCAGCAGCGGCCAGTGGTACGGCTCGGCGCCGAAGCCCGGGCCGCCCGCCAGCGCCACGAGGCGCCACACGAAGTACCTGCGGGCGGCCGGCCGGGCGGCACGCGGTCAGCGCGGCGGAGCGCACCTGCCTGCGCGCGCGCCCGGCGGGCACCTGCCCCCCGCCCACAGCCGCCCCTCACCAGGTGGGCAGGAAGTGAGTCCAGATGTTGACCGTCTCGTTGGTCATCTGGAAGGAGCTGAGGACGCAGTCCAAGGCCGAGCTGGTGGGGCATCGGTAGCCGGACATGATGCCATCCTCCCAGAACACCTAGGGTGGCGGGGGAGAGTGAAGGGTCCCTGTGCCCAGAGGTCCTTTCCCTCCGTGAGGTGTCTGCGAGCGGGGTGAGAGCAAGGGGACCAGAGGGCGAGGGACAGGCGGAGATCTCTGAAATGGGAGGAAGGTCCCCTGGGAGGGGGGATGGAGACCTGGGGAGGCAGCCCTCCCTCACCCGGGGAACCTGATGAACTCGAAGGAGTTGGGGCAGTTTGAGGCTGAGCATGATGGCCGGCACCTCCACAGTGACCTGGAGACAGAGCAGGGAGCGTCAGGACTGGTGTCCACCCACGGGCCCACCCACGGTCAGCGAGATTCTGCCACCCATCATGGGGCTGGTTCCGCCTCGCCCACCCTAGAGGAGGGTCCCAGACGGCCCCCTGCTAGAGCCCAGCTCGCAGAGCCAGTCCGGACCCCGTTTTGGCCTGGGGAGAACTCCGAGCCCCCCGCCCTGGCAGAATGCCCACGGGCAACTCCAGTAACAGCAGGAAGGCAGCCGGTAGGACGAGAAGGTGGGGTGCCCTGTTTCTGGAGTACCACGCACGCCTTGCCCCCTCGGCCCAGACCTGCGCGTTGCCTCGGGGTGGCCGCAGCTCCGCTGCCCCGCCCGCATCTGGGCCGCCTCGCCCAGCACATTCCTTGGCACCGGCAAAGGGGCGGGGCCAACGAAGTGGGCGGCGCTGCCGAGGAGGGCGGCTAGGACCCCCCCACCTCCACCCCCACCCCCGGTCCAAACTTCCCAGCAACTCCAAGGCCAAGGCCTCCCGCCCGTGCACACTAGCTCCTCGGGCCTCACACTGCCCGTTGGACCCCAGGTTTCCATCCTGTCATTTCAGGGGTTGGGGCTGAGGACCCTCCCGGCACCAGGCAAACGTGGGTCCTTGAAGGGCGTAGATGGGGTCTCCGGCCTTTCCTAGGGCTGCCCAGGTGGGGGTGGGCCCGGCTTTACCTCGATTTCCCCAGGAGAGGAGTTGTCCGCGCCCCCAGGGGAGCTGCCGCGCTCAGGCTGACGACAGGCTCCCAAGCAGGTGGGTGGGCAGCGGACTGCACTATGGGCAGTCCTGGGAGGCCTGCCAGCCAGGCTGACAGGGAGGGAGTGGGGACAGGGGCAGTCGGGGAACAATCCTAGCCTTGTCTGGTCTCTGCGGAGCAGCATGGGGCAGCGCAGCCCCATTAACAGGCAGCTCACTTGGCCCTCCGGCGTGGGCCCGTCCTGCCAGGGCCCAAGCAGAAGACACAGGGCTGACCAGCCCCAGGCGGCAAAGCTGCGCCTGCATTCAACACTCTGCAAGGCCCTAGTCACTGCTCCCCGTGGGACTCTACTATAAATTCTGGAACGCAGACCCCTAAAAATGTCTCAAGAGCTGCGGTCAGTGACGTTTCCACCGATGTGTTCAATAAGTCTTAGATTGTTACTAGCCCAACGGGGTGGTGGTGCACACCTTGAGAAGGCTGAGGGAGGATGGCTGAGTTCAAGACCAGCCTGGGACTAGAGTGAGATCCGCCTCAAAAAAAAAAAAAAAAAAAAAAGTGGGCTGGAGAGATGGCTCAGCGGTTAAGGCACTTGCCTCCAGTGCCTAAGGCACAGGGTTCAATTCCCCAGGTCCCACATAAGCCAGACCCACAAGGTGGTGGCCCTGGTACGCTCTCTCTCTTCCTCTCTGCTTGAAAATGAATAAAATATTTTTTAAAAGTTACTATTAAAGCTTAAAGGGGGGCTGGAGAGATGGCTCAGCGGTTAAGGCACTTGCCTCCAGTGCCTAAGGCCTTGGGTTCAATTCCCCAGGACCCACATAAGCCAGACCTACAAGGTGGTGGCCTGGTTCTCTCTCTCTCTCTCTCTCTGTATATCTCTGTTTGAAAATAAAATTAAAAAAAAAAAACTTAAAGCGTTTCAGATAATACATCTCCAAAGGTTTCACGGACCTCAGGTCACACAGGGGACAATGACTGTTGGAACATGGTATTTGCAGTAACCTAGATTTGATTCTGGGCCACGGCCATAGTTTTCTCACAATAAACTGATACCTGTGAGATGAGAGCTTTTTCTTTTCTTACTTTCCTTTTAGAGCTTTTTCTTTAACACGGTCCACCACCACCACCCTTGTGAAGGTGCCATCTCAGTGCCTACAGTTAACAACCATCAGCCATAAAAAAATAATTAAAAATGCCAGTCATGGTGGTGCACACCTTTAGTCCCAGCACTCAAGAGACAGAGACAGAGGCAGGAGGATCACTGGAGTTCAAGGCCACCTTGAGGCTACATAGTGAATTCCAGGTCAGCCTGGACTAGAGTGAGAACCTACCTGGGGGGGGGGGGGCACGGACTGGAGAAATGGCTCAGCAATTAAGACACCTGCCTGCAAAACCTAACAACCTCAGTTCGACTCCCCAGTACCCACATAAAGCCAGATGCAGAGTGGCACATTCATCTGGAGTTCACTCGCAACGGCTGGAGCCCTTATTGGGCACATTCTGTCTCTGCTTGCAAATAAGTTTCACATTTGGGGGCTGGAAAGATGGCTCAGCAGTTAAGGCACTTGCTTGCAAAGCCTAACCTGAGCTCAATTCCCAGTGCCCATATAAAGCCAGATGCACAAAGTGGCATGCGCACCTAAAAGTTTTATTTGCAGTGGCTGCAGGCCCTGGTGCACCCATTCTGTCTCTGCTTGCAAATAAGATATTAAATTAAAAAATAAAAAGGAACTTGAAGGGCAGCTTTGGTCACATAGCAATCTGGAGAGCAAACAGCCGCTGGTGACACAGCTGTGGGAGAGCAGCACCCTCCGCCCCCAACCCCAGGGAGGTGTCTGCAGAGCACAGTACACATGGTGGGCTTGGGAGTCTTTATTAAGTGATGCTTGAGTCTCTGTGCAGGAACTGGAGGTAAGGTGACTCCACTGCCCCCAGCTTTGCTCAGACCCCTGGTTTTCGAGGCCGCTAGGCCAGCTTGGGGCAGAGGGGCCTCAGACAGGAGATGGGACTCCAGGGCCTCACCCAGCTCCGCTCTCTGGGCATCACTGTGCCCCAGTCATTCATGATCTCTGCTCCCACTTGGTACTCAACACTCCAAAGCCAGCCCATGCTTGGATCCCCATGCCTCTAGTCCTGGGAATGGCAAAAGGTGGGCAGTCTCAGACAGAGGTCCTGGGCATGCAGCTTCCAGGCGCCTCTCCTTCCTGCCATTCTGCCATCAGCCCTCCCTGCATTGGCAGGGGCCTGGCCTCAGCCCACGCCCATCCCAGCACAGCAGCTGCAGGCGGGTACAAGGAACCACCACACGCAGGCCACTCCGCCCACAGCCCTAGGTGACCTGGAAGCTGGACAGTGCAGACAGGAAGCAGAAGTGGGGTGTTGGGAGGATGTGGCCCCTGCCGCAGGAGCGAGCAGGAACCCTGTCCCTGCTCTGTGGAGCAGGCTGCTCCAGGCCCTGTCTCCCTAAGCACCCCAACAGCTGACTCTAGAGTGGTCCTGCCCCTCCAAGCAAGGTGAGGAGGGGAGGGGAGGGGCCTTCAGAGAACCCTACAGACATCAACACTTCTCTTAGAGCCTGGAGGCTCTAAACTCCGGTCCCTGCCCACCTGCATCTTGGGTGGGGACAGGGCCCCTCTGGTGTCCTTTCCTCAGAGGTCGAGGAACCACTCCAGTGAAATGCAGACACCCGTGCCTGGCACTGCCCAGGGGACAGCAAAAGGGTCAAGGCGGGAGAGCTGGCTTGGGGCCCACAAGTACTTCCCTCACTTTCCTGACATTGTTTTGGCAACAAAGGGCCCCCACCCTCCCAGCTGGCTCCTGGGCTCCCCTGCAGCCTCGGTACGGCTGGCCTTCCTTCCTGTGCGCGTGCGTGCTTGAGCCTGCATGTGGTGAGGTGACTACAGGTGATGATCCTGGACGCCAAGGAGCAGCAGAGATCTGGAGTCAGCCCCACTGCAGGGCCTCGAAGTCAGCTTCAACCGATCTCCTTCCACTGCTTGTAGAAGTCCAGAACATTCCTGATGTCCACACTGGCATGGGCAGCAGCCTGCAGGGCAGCCTGAGGAGTGAGGGTGAGAAAGATGGTGAAGGCCTAGACTTCTGAACTGGCAAGAAAATGGACGCTGAGGGAAGGGTGATAGAGAAAGCAGTGTGTCCAGGGCTCGAGGGAGAATTCTTCCCTGAAGTCCATCCTGTCCCTACCTCAGCTGTGACCCACCTGCATGGGCCCAGAGAGCACACTGAGGTTGTCCAGTGGAAGGCCTGTGATGATGGTCACCATGCCGCTCGGGTCTTCCTCCCCTGCCCCCTGGGCCAGCGTGAGCTGTCTGCAGCTGTCTAGGATCTTATAAAGTGTCCTGGGGAGATGGAGGCAAAACTCAGCATCACCATAACCTGAACACAGACTTTCCACAGAGCAGGGGATGGAGCAGCCGGCCCTGGAGGTGTGCCCGAGGGAAGCAGCAGGCCGGCATCTCTGCAGAGGGATGGGCTCCTGGCCGGCTGTGCTGGGAACCTGCCCGCCCCTAGGGTCATGGAGCTCATGGAGGGCAAGGCCATCTTCCGACAGGCTGCAGGGTGAGGGTGGCATTTACCAGGCATCTGGATCCTGCCTCTTCAGCTTCTGCCGCTCAAAGCTCTTGCTCGCCTCCTTCTGGCAGCGAATGTATCTGCAAAGGAGACCAAAGTAGTGGGCAGGGAACAGGGAGGGTACCTTATACAAAGAAGACCATTGTGACTCTGGGGACCAGATTTTGCTGGAGTCATTCTAAGTGGCTTCCTGGTCACTGAGCTGAACTAGCTTTCCACTGATAACATGGGAGGAGCTTCTAGAAACAGGGTCTGAACAAGCAGGCCAGCCAGCATGAGGGTAGGGGCTCTTCCTCCTCCCCCAGCCTCAAAGGCCAGAAGGGTGGGCCTAGGCTGACCCCGGGTGGCGTGTGTGGTCTGCTCAGTGAAAAGGCAGCTCCTTTCTCCTATCGGGTGCTGCCCCACACCCCAGGGCTTGAAGCTCTTCCAGTCAACCTCTATTACAACGGCTGGACCTGGCCCCTAGTGCAGTATGCACACAGGAAGCAAGGAGTCACATGTCCATATAGATAATGGAACCAGGCTGCACACAGGTCCAGGCTGGATGCGCTCTCTCACCTGTTTCCTTTTTTAAACTCTGCTTCTAGGTACCGGATCCCGTCCCGGGCCCCTGGGTGCTCCTTCTTCAGCAGATCCAGGCCATCAATCACTGGTGGGCAGGGCAAGGAGAAGAAAGACCAACACTGAGCTGACTGCTAACCACTCTGCAGGAAGTTCTACCACCTACACAGTGCAGATGGCCTACAAGGTCCCCAAGTTCTTTGAAAACACGACCTTCTGCCAGCAGCATACCAGTCACCAAGTCCTTTCACTTCAGACTTCAGATCTCCCCACCCCCACCCTGTGTAGCAGCTAAGGCTTAGTGCAGACTGCCATGCCCATTTCACAGATGAAGTAACTGAGGTTCAAGGCTGGTAGGACTTAACCAAGATCACATATACACTGGGCCCCAAATAAGGATTACTCAATCCCAAGCTGAGAGTCTCTTAGCACACTACCTTGTCCCAACAAGCTTACCTGTCCTGGGGATGATGATGATGAAGCGACCACTGGTGGCCAGCTGACGGATGACAGAGAGGTGATGGCAGAGAGCCTGGGTGTCGGGGATGAGGTAAGGGGACATAGCTGACTGAGCCTTGGGCTGCTGCAGGCTGCCTTCCAGCTGGGAGACCTCGAGCTGACAAGAGAGGGCCAAGTGGTGGAGATGCATGGGGCCCAGCAAGAGAAACTAGGCAGCAGCAGTGGCAAGGTGGCTCAGCGTGACTCTCAGGGGCTCCTCCTTTTGCTAAGGGACACGAGAATCTTTCTTTTTATTGATTTTTCAAGGTAGAGTCTCACTCTAGTCCAGGCTGACCTGGAATTCACTCTGTAGTCTCAGGATGGCCTCAAACTCACAGTGATCCTCCTGCCTCTGCCTCCCCAGTGCTGGGACTAAAGGCATGCCCACCATGCCCGGCCAAGATGAGAATCTTTCTATCAATGACTTTAGGTGAGGGAAGAAAAGGAGAAACAAAGCAGAGAGAAGACCTAGGGCCGTTCAAGGTAAACATGGAGTGCAACCCGGAAGCAGAGGGAGAACAAAGCAGTGGGCAGACTGTCTCGAGCAAAGTGGGGGGGGGGGCGTGAATGAACTGCACGTTACCCACCTGCAGTCGCAGCTGAGCCATGTCTCTCATGAGCCTGTTTCGTCGAGCCTCCTCCTCTGCCTACAAGGAAACCACAGTAGTGAGGAGGTGAAGAGGAAACAATGGAACTCAAGCACCCTCCCCACCTGTGCTCAGATCATACCGGAGGGGGAGGGAACTGTCACTGTGCCCCGGAGCTGACCTCCACTCCTCAGCTCTTACCATCCAGGCTCCCCACCCCCACCCCCTTGCCTGTTCTCACCCAGTTCACCGTGTGCAGCTTGGCCCAGCCCTACATCCACACATGCCTGCCCAGCACCTCTGGTTCTCTTCCCTCAGCATGCCTTGCTGGTAAGTGCTCAAGTCAGAATGCTCAGTCAGCTTTTGTTTTCCCTCTCTCAGCCTCCAAATTATCAGCTGACAGCCCTGTCAACCGAGTCTCCTAAATTACACACCACCACTTCACCCTGCCTGAGTGCGAGAGCTCAGTCCACACCCTCTCCTGATGCTTTTTTTCGAGGTAGGGTCTCGCTCTAGCCCAGGCTGGTCTCAAACTTACAATGATCCTGCCACCTCTGCCTCCCAAGCACTGGGACTATAGGTGTGGTCCGTCTCTCCTGGCGCTTTAACATTCTCTCTGCCCCCTGACTCAATCTCTGCTCTCCACAACCATGGCAGCTTTTCAAAACTGTTTGGTGCTCATTGTGCCTGGCCTGGCCTGAAAGCTCTTCCAGTTTTCCTTTGTTTTCTGGATGAAGTCTGTGATAATGTTGTCAACTTGACAGGATCTAGAATTTCCTAGGAGACAAACCCTGGGAAGTATGTAAGGGAGTTTTAGATTATGTTAACTGATGTGGGAAGACCCATCCTTATCTACGGGTGGCACCACTGCATGGGCTGGGTCTTGGACTGAAGGAGAAAGCAAGCTGCTCTGCTTTGTGTCTGCATGTCACCAGCTGTTTCATGGTCCTGCACACTACACCCTGGAGCTGTCAGCTGACAGAAACCCTCCTTTAAGTTACTTGTCAGGCTTTTTTGGGGGTGTGGGAGGTATTTTTGAGGCAGGGTCTCACTCTAGTCCAGGCTGACCTGGAATTCATTCTGTAGTCCCAGGCATGCCTTTAATCCTAACACTTGGAGGCAGAGGTAGAAGGATCGCCATGAGTTGGAGGCCTACCTGAGACTACATAGTGAATTCCAGATCAGCCGGACTAGAGTGAGACCCTACCTTGAAACACCAAAAACAAACAGAAAACATCCTAACATTGTGAAAGCCCAAGCTCCATAAAGGTGGATGGGTCAGGCACCTATGTTCCCCCAAGGACTCACCTAAACCAAGGAAGGTGAGCCATATCAACGAAGGCCCAGATACTACCACTAGCTCATACAGCATGGGCATGGTAGCCTCAGAGGGAAAACCTTTCTCATCAGAGCCTAGGGGCAAGGCAGGGGGCTCCTAACCAGGCAGACATGGTAGCCCAAGAGTTGGGGCAGCAGCTCCTGGTGCCACTTTGAACTTCTCAGAAGATAAATCAAATCCCAAAGCAGCCAAACACGAAGGTCTGACCTGGTGCTCCCCATGTTGGAGTATGCCTGTAACCCCAGCACTGTAAAACACCTACACATACTCAAACCAGTAGCTGCGCGTAGTGCCTCAGGAGGCTCAGGTAGGAGGATCACTATGGGTTCAAGGCCAACCTGGGGCTACAGAGTTAAGTTCTAGTCAGCTTGGCCTAGTGAGAGACCCTGCCTGGAAAAACAAAACAGAAAACAAGCTAAAACTGAAATAAAGCACAGAATTCGGGTGGGCTCTGACTCTGTCCTGACTTGTGATCGTGACACTGCCTTGGCTTGCTTTCTCGTGCACGAGGCCTGCTGGTAGGTCACTTCAAAACAGACTGTGTACACACTGACAGGAGATGGCAACGTGAATGACTACTCCTGCTGCCTGTGACCCAGGCAGAGCAGTCTCTGTCCAGCATGGCCTGTAGTCCTCAGCCCACACAACAAGGACTTCAAGGATGCTGCCCTCTCCCCCACCTCTAAGCTAGAGGAAATGCCTGCAAAAACTAACATTTTTTGAACCTGTGTTAACTTCCCTATAACTATTTTTGTAACCCCCTGTAGCTTTCCCTATGGGACAGCAATGAAAGCCTCAACACAAAAGGTTTATTTTTAACGAAAAGTGCTTGTTTATAAGATAGCAAGGAAGGGAGTTTCTGGGGAGCAGGTGCCCCTTCCCCGCCTGACAACGTCCACAGGAAAGGGGCTCAAAGAGTCAGGAAGCTGCTGGCCTGGAGCGGGGAAAAGGAAAAGCATGAAGATTGGCTCAGATGAAGAAACCCTGAGGCTGGCTAAAACACATGGCTATGCCTCCCCAGCCAGACACCCAACAAAACCCCAAATGTACCCCCATTTAGCTCCAGGACAACATGCCAGGGCTGTACACATCCACTGGAGAAAGCAGATAGTTGCTCACAAAGTAGAAGACCCATAAGGGAAGGGGCTGTCTTATTCACTGCTGGAAACCCAGGGCACAGTAAATTCTGACCAGCATGACGCAGAGCGGACTCTCAGTAAGGGTGGAATGAGCTATGACATGGAAGAGATAGCACAGGCCACCTCCTGTTCTTTGGAGCCCCGTGTGATGGGATGGGATCATGTCTAACAGGAAGGGTCCAGCAGAGTGCCTAATGCCAGGATCCCCCCCCCCCCAATCTCCCTAGCTCTCCTTGAAGGAGGGAAGGAGTACTTGCTGATCAATTCCTATGCCAACAGGCAGGTGCTTGTGTGTATCATCAGTCCACATTCATAAAACTCCCCTAAAGCTCGTTCTATTTATTCCCATCTAACTGGTCAGAAAGCCAGCTGAGTAAGGTTCAGGAACTTGCCCACTGCACAGACAAAGTGGAGACAGAACTGGCCTTGGAGCCGACGTCAGTGTGAGTCATGGTCCTGTGCCACACTGCCTCTGCTCAAAGCCTCTCTCATTCCCTGCCTACCAGCTCCACCCTTGGACCCTGCTGAGTGTCTCCTCTCCCGAATTCTTTAGGCAAGGTCCACTAGTGTGGGTGAACCTTATGCTGGCTCCTGAGGGAACCTAATGGGAGCAGAGCTGCCAGGGAAGGGAAGGCTTGACTCACCATGCGGAACTGGGCCTGGGCCTGCTGTAGCAAGCTCTCCTGCTCCGACTGGGCAGTGCTGACGAAAATGCCCACCTCTGGATTGAACTGGAGGATGCTGCCTTGTAGGTGGGCAACAAAGTGCCCAAAGCTGCGGATGTAGCAGATGCGCACCACCGACTGCAGGGAAAATCAAGGTCAGCTCCCCCCAGCAGTCCCTTTCCCGGCTTCACTCTTGCCCTACTATCTCACTACTGACCCAGCCAGCTCAGCAGCAAGGGTTCCTAAAAGGCGTGTAATCTGTGGTGCAGGTAAGAGCACCAAGACCCAGAGCCTCTATCTTCCAGAAAAGGAAGGCGACTCCTAGAAGTCTGCTCGGAGAGCAAGCAAAGGGCAGGGGTGGGAGGTGTGTCTCAGTGGCCCAGTGCCTGCCTAGCTGTGTGCTCCCCAGCACTGTGAAAAGAAAAGAACACAGGACGAAGAGTACAGAGCCCTGGGCTGCAGTGCCATCTCTCCTAGTTTTTGCATGTAAAAATGAGGGCTACCGAGACGACTCAGTGGTTAAGCAGCTTGTCTGCATGTAAAAATGAAAAGTGAGAGATGGAGAGATGGCCAGCAGTTGAAGGTACTTTCTTGCAAAGCCTGGCAGCCCATATTCAATTTCTCAGTACTCAAAGCCAGATGGCATTCATTTACAGTGGCCAGTGCACTTGTGTGCGCGCACACACTTCACACACTTACACAGAAGCTTGGGCGTACAAATAATTTTCTGTTTTCTGAGGTAGGGTCTTGCTCCAGCCCAGAATGACCTGGAATTCACTATGTAGTCTCAGGGTGGCTTCAAACTCAGTGATTCTCCTATCTCTTTTTAATTATTTATTTGCCAGAAAGAGAGAGGGTGGGTATGCCAGGGTTTTGTCATTGCAAACAAACTCCAAACCCATGTGCTTTATACAGGTATTAGGAAATTGAACTTGGGTCAACAGGTTTTGCAAACAAGCACTTTTAACTGCTGAGCTATCTCCCCAGCCCCAATTTTTTGTTTAATTAATTTGCAAGGAGTGTGTGCGAGTATGAGTGCAACAGGGCCTCCTGCCACTGCATACAAATTCCAGATGTATTCACCAATTTATGCATCTGGCATTACATGGGAACTGGGGATTCAAACTCATGCTGTCAGGCATTGAAAGCAAGCACTTTAACCACTGAGCAATCTCTCCAGCCCCCCGAATTAAAAAAAAAAAAAAAATTTTTTTTTAAAGAGGGACTGAGGCTGGAGATACAGTGACCTGTTTCCCTGGCTTCGTCTTCTGCCCCCAGATGGCCTATGTGGTGACAGACTCAAGGGTCAAAGTTGCTAGCTCTACCTTTCTAATGGTAATGGCTCTGATTTCAAAACCAATATGCTCCTAATTTGCTTTGTCCTCTGTAGAAGCTGGAGAACTAGCAGGGAATTCTACAAGAGGGAAAGCAAGCCTTCAGCCTGACTGGGATCCAGCTTGCTGGATGTGATTAACACCTGGCACTTATGCCATGAGAAATGAGCTCCTCACCTCCTCTAAAGCACTGAGCAGAGGCCGATCTGTGTCGAAGTTAAAGCGTTTGTGAGCAGCTCGGAGAGGAGGCAGGTTGCGTAGTGCCATGTCCTCTGGGAGCAGCAGGCCAGCAGGTAAGTCAGGCAGCTCACAGCCTTCAATGAGACCTTGGACCTCAGGACACAGGACGAGGCCTGGGCAGAAGGAGGACTTCAGACCACTGCCCTGGGGAATTCCTAGTTAGGGAACACAACCCTCCCATGGGCAATTACCAGGCCAATGAGACAGGACAGAAACCTAGGACAGAAGGTGGGGAGAAGGTGGAAGGGAAGAGAGACAGACACACAGGGCCAGGCAGGCAGAGCTCCAGGACACCAGAGCTCTCAGATCACAGGAGCCAAACAGGGCGGTGGAAGGACAGAACAGTGAGGTCAGGAAGGCCCCAGAGGGCTTCCTAACCCTGCAGGAGTCTCAGGAAGAAGAGCAGGTGGGGTTTTCTAGTTGGAGGATGGAAGGAGAATGAGCCAACTCATGAGCTCTGGAGGTCAGGCAGTTCTCAGTCCCCACAGGCAACAGCACCTGGCTTCCAGACTCCCCTCTCTCAGCTCTTGTTTGTCACAATCCTTCCCCAGGGAGCACCCCCAATTGTAAGCCAGGTCCCCTGCCTTCAGTGGAGCAGTGTTGGGGTGGAAACTGGAGAGGCCTAGACCACACAATGACTGTTGTGTGCTACTGAATCTCCCTGGCAGTCCCATTAACCTCCTTACCCAAGACTGGGTTACAGGAGGGGGCCAGACTGATTTGGTGGGGCCAATGAGAGAAAGGGAATGAGAAGGGGAGTGCCAGGGCCCCACTAACCAGAATCCTGAAGTTCACTAGCAGCTGGCAATAGATTCAGCAACACAGACAGGCGATTCCACAAACTTTGAGAGCTCTGGAGGGAAGGAAGGAAGAGGAGGCCTTGAGCAAGGCAAGCACCACACTTGGGGCCCAGGCCTGTGCTGTGAGGCACTGGGGGACTGGGAAAATAGGGGTGCTCTTGACTTAGGATAAGAAAGGGATGTGTTCAGCAGCTGACTGCTTCATATGAAGAAGGCAGTGAGGCCCCAGACAGGAATTCCTGGATTACTTAAGTGGGAAGTGACTACTGGAGGAGGGGCTTCTCCTGTCTAATAGAAACCCACAGGAGAGAAGATATTTTCTAGTAAGGACTGGAACACTCTGAGCACACACCTCCAGGAACAAAAGGCTCATGACTGAGACCTGGACTGGGGAGGGGTGCATGGCCCACCTATCCCCGCAGCAAGTCTGACAACACAGGCTCCTGCTGTGTGACTCTTCCAAGCCCCTGCCCCTTGAGAACACCTGGAACCTTGCCCAAAGCCCACTACCCTCTACTTGGGTGTCTCTCCCTCTTCCGAGGACTTTGTTTGCGATGTCAGGCATTATGCCAGCATTGGGGAGACAAAGCAGATTAAGCAGCTCCCTCTAGATCCTACTCTGTGAGGGCCAAGGTCATGTCTGCTATTACCAGCCAGAACCCCTCCTAGCTCATGAGCCTTCCAACCCTGGGGGACCTAGCGAGGGCAGCAGGGGTGTCTGTGTGAACACCTGAGCACACACGATGATGAGGTCAGGATTGGTACGCAGCCAGTCCAGGAAGACTTTCACTGCAGGAAGCAGGCCTTCAGCCACCAGGACCTGCAGCTTCTCCTGGAGACTGCGTTCGTTGCGACAGGAGCGGCTGCTCGACTCACTTCCCTCTGACTCAGAACCTTCCTCGGGGGCTGAGGTGGGGCAGAAAAGAGAAAACTGGGGTAAGCAACATAGAGTACTTGGCAAAAGGCCTCAGCACTTTGTGGGGAGGAAACTCACATCCACACTACCAGACCCAGATTATTCTGAGGCATTCTGATATAATTACTGTTAGATGCTTGGCCAATTGTTCCAGGTTCATTACTTTTTTTTGTTGTTGTTGTTCATTACTTTATTATTATTATTATTATTAATTTGAGAGAGAGAGAGAATGGGCACACCAGGGCATCCAGCCACTGAAAGCAAACTCCAGACACATGATGCGCCACCTTATGCACTTGGTTTTATGGGTACTGGGGAATCAAACTCAGGTTCTTCTGCTTTGCAGGCAAACATCTTAACCACTAAGCCATCTCTCCAGCTGCATTCCCCCCCCCCCCCCGAGGTAGGGTCTCACCATAACCCAGGCTGACCTGGAACTCACTATGTAATCCAGGCTGTTCTCAAGCTCACGGCCATCTTCCTACCTTAGCCTCCCTAAGGCTGAGTTTAGGTACCATCACGCCCAGCTCAGGCTTATTATTTTAAACAAGTCTGGGGCCTTTGAGGAGTGTTTCAGAGTGGAGGACCCCATCCTGTTTCTGTAGCACCTACACTGTGCTAGGAGGCAGGCAGAGCAGTCAGAGGAAGCCATCTATGGGGACACAAGGAGCTCAGGGTCAGACAATTATTTTCCATGAGGCAGAGGTAGGAGGATCGCCATGAATTCGTGGCCACCCTGAGACTACATAGTGAATTCCAGGTCAGCCTGTGCTAGAGTAAGACCCAACCTCGAAAAACCAAAAAAAACCACAGCAACGGATGGAAAGTGTCATACTAAGTGAGGTAACTCAGGCCCAGAAAGCCAAAGCATGTTCTCCCTCATATAATGGCACAGCCAGTAACCATAGATTACGAGGAAAACTTCAGTGCCAGGGATGGGATACCTTTCGGTGTGTTGTTGGACAGGGAGGTACCTGAGACCCCCAAAACATTACAGGCCATTGCCAAGACTCTTGGAGATGGTAAGACCCTACTGCTGAAGACCACATATGCTTGGGCTGCAGGTCACTAAGAAATCAAGCTGGAGCTGAGTTGGAAACCTCCTCCCTGTTTACCAGCTGACAGAAAGCTGGAAAAAGCTATGGCTGCCTGCAGCCCTATGGGAGAGAGAAGTCCTCAATGGTGAACAGCAGCAAACCTTAGATGGGCCAGACAGACCAAATGTGCCAACTGGTGCAATAGTGGCACATCTGTTGTGGGGGAAACCAACTGCTCTCTAATTGGACCTGAGGCCCGCTCCCCAGGAGGGAATTATGTGCCTGGTACAGAAGACCTAGTCAAAAGCCTTATGGCGGAGGAACACCTGCTGTTTTCTGGCTAAATGCATATTATTATGCCCACCAAACTGTCTTATAAGCACTTTTTTAAAAAAAAAATGAGCACCCATATAATAATGCTACTCTCACTTTTGGCTAGAGACGCTTCTCTTTTTCAGATGGTGGTGACCACTGGGATAATGCAAAAGATACCATAGTGCTGAGAAGAAGTGACAGTGGAGTGTTCAGCACTGGGACATCTCTATCACATTTCCTGAGGCTCAGGGTCTATTGTGGAAGGGTGGTGGAAAGATTTTAAGAGCCAAAGGAAGGGAAGGACTGCTTCTAACGCAAACTTCCAGACACAAAATGGCCTTGATGTTCATGATTTCACAGTGCCTGATAATACCTACACATAATGGAGGAAAAGATGATGACACCAAAACAGTACAGAGACTAATTGAGGGGAGGGGGGTAAGAGATATTGGGGGAGGGAATCATAATTGTTTATGGTCTATAATTATGGAGGCAATAAAAAGGTAAAACAAAAACAAACAAACAAACAAAAAAACAGCATTTAGAGTAGGGATGGCTAAACTTTTCTAGCACAAGATAATTACGGAGAGGAGACAACGTCCTACAACAGTCCAGCCTAGTTCCTGACACACAGAGGCTCAACATCACCCTCTGCAGCGATGCCACTCAGGAAAGAAGTCTCACTTAAATCCACTCTCCTAATGGGGGCAGTCTAGCTTCCAGGAGCCCTGGAGGGTCCTCAAGCCTCAAAGCCACAAGTCAGCATAGAATGAAAAAACAGTGAAGACCAGGAAATGGGTTGGGAAAAGGAAATGATGTGAGCAAGAGAAAGGACTTTCAGGAGACTCCTGGGCAACAATGGAGAGTCAGGGGTTGGTTGGGAAGGCAAGGGAGACCCAGGTACCTGGCTCCAAAGACTTGTCCACATCCCCGTTGACACAGGGCCTGCAATTGGCCCCAGTGTGAGCTTCAGCAGTGGGCTGGAGGAGAAGGTTGCTGAATGTGGGGGCCAGTCGGAAACAGCGCTTGGTCTGGAACATCTGGGTAGACATGGCTTGTAGATTGCTGGCAATGCTGGCCTCACTGGGGCCCAGAGGGCCATTGAGGGAATCAGAAGCCTCGGATCGGGCTCGAGGGGGCTCCGGGGCTGGAGACAGTGTCCCTTGCTCATCCTCCATATCCTCCAGGTCTGATCGGGACTCCTGGCTGTTCATTTCCGAGTCTGTCTCTGCATCGAAGGCTGTACCTCCACCTTCCAGACTCTTGTCAGAGCCGCTGTCCGAATCCTCACTGGCCTGGGCCGAGGCGTGGCTTGAGTCCGAGTCAAATCCTTCACTCAGGTCACTATCATCCCCAGCCTTGGGGGGGTGGTGGCGACGGCGACGGAGGCAAGACAGACGGGAGAACCTCCGGCTTTTTCTGCCCTCATCGCCTTGGGAGGCCATGGGGGGAGGCTCAGGCTCAAGCTCTGGCTCCTCCTCCTTCACCTCTGGTTCTTTCGACTCAGCTCCATCTGTGCAAAAGGAAAGTGGAGCCTGGGAAAAAACTGGACCTGAAAGCTGCCACATGCCCTCCACATCCCGCTAAGTCTGCATTCCTTCCTTCTCCCTCGTGCCCCACACCAACCTTCCCAGTCATGATCTCCTCCCTTCTGTACCTGTGCCATCACTTTGGAATGTCGGAACAGGGTTCTCGCCTTCTTCCAGCTCAGCCAGCAGCCGTATGTTAACATGATTGACGAGGTGGGAGAAGAGGGCCAGGGTGAAGGCAATAGCCGCACTGTACTGCTTGGATCCTGAAAGCAGGAGCACCATCAACTCCCATCCACCTCACTCACTCTCACCTCACCCAGAGACCAACTATCCTCAAACTTACAATGAGAAGTACTTCCCAAGCCTGTCACCTCCCACAATCTCAAATGGACCAGCTCACTCTCCACTCTTGCATGTCTTACATCATTTTGTCTTACATCAACTTCTCTTTGGCATTGAGGCTTTCCTCAATAACCCAAGAACCTTTACGTGTTCTTTACTGCTCTTCACTCCTCTTCAGGTTGCTCTACATCCACCTTCCAGAAAGGTTTCCAGAACTGCCTAAGTGGCAACAGCTAAGTATGCTGGCCTGGATACGAGCCAATGTGTGCACCAGAGTCTCGCAGATGGGGTAGAAGAGAGGAGTGAGGCCCATAGCTGCTTCTGCTCCTTCACACTAGGTCCTATTGGCAGGCTTCCTCAGCCCTCAGTCAATGACAAAGGCAAGGAAGTGCTTATTTGCATAGGTCTGTGAACAGAGAGCTCTGAGCAAGGCAGTAAACATGGAAAAAGAGTACCTGCTCTCTTTAAGCTGTGCACACCCATGAGGCAGATGATGGCCATTCGAAAGATGAGGGGGTCAGGGAGGAAAGCATATCCATTCTCATATTCCTCCTCGTCCTCACTGCTCAGGCCAAGGCTGGGCGAGGAGGGTAGGTAGAAGAGGCAAAGGTTGAAATCCTCTAGGACTGATTGGCAAAGCAAGGTCAGTTCTGAGTCCATGGAGCTATAGAACGGCAGAAAAGAGGAGGTTAGTGATAGGGTGAGACAAAGAACCGGCAATACAAAATTCAGAGGGAAGGCTGGGATGTAGCTCAATGGTGAAATGCTTGCTTCAATCCCAAGCATTGCAAAAAATAAAAATAATAACCAGCAGAAAGACGGAAAACCTTCCTATAGAAACTTCAGAAAGAGTGGGGCAAGCCAGGCATAGTGGCGCACACCTTTAATCCCAGAACTCGGGAGGCAGAGGCAGGAAGATCACCATGAGTTCAAGGCCAGCCTGAGACTACACAGTGAATTCCAGGTCAGCCTGGGCTAGAGCAAGACCCTACCTCGAAAAACCAAAAAAAAAAAAAAAAAGGGCTGAAGAGATGGCTCAGCAGTTAAGGTACTTGCCTCCAGTGCCTAAGGCCCAGAGTTCAATTCCCCAGTACCCACATAAACCAGACCCACAAGGTGGAGGCCCTGGTGTGCTTGCGACCCCCTCCCCTTTCTGCTTGAAAATGAATTAAAAAAAAAAAAAAGAGTGGGGCAAGCGATGCTGGATGGATCTCAAAGATGACAAAACGGGAATGAGGCTCCATGGCAATGCATTGCCAAGTATATGAGACTCTGTTTAATTCCCAGCACTGCAAAAACAAATGAACAGGGCTGGAGAGATGGCTTAGTGGTTGAGACATTTGCGTGCAAAGCAGAATGACCTGGTGCCTGTATAAAGCCATATGCAGAGGGTGTCGCATGTGTCTGGAGTTCATTTGCAGTGGCTGGAGACCTGGACGTGCTCGTGCTCATTCTGTCTGCCTCTTCCACCCCCCAAATAAATTTTTTTTTTTTTTTTTGGTTTTTCAAGGTAGGGTCTCACTCTAGTGAGGCTGACCTGGAATTCACTCTGTAGTCTTAGGGTGGCCTTGAACTCACAGCAATCCTCCTACCTCTGCCTCCCAAGTGCTGGGATTAAAGGCGTGCGCCACCACACCCGGCCAAATAAAATATTTTAAAAAAAAACACACACACACACAAGTGGACAAATAACACATGCAAAGCAGAGGAAAAAACCACATGGAGGCTGGGCATGGTAGAGCATGCCTTTAATCCCAGTACTTGGAAGGCAGAGGTAGGAGGATGGCTGTGAGTTCAAGGCCAGCTTGAGACTACAGAGTGAATTCAGGGCAGTCTGGGCTAGAGGGAGACCCTACCTTGAAAAGATATTAACAAAGCCACATGGGAAAGGGGCATGGTAGGCCTCCTTTAGCGTCTATTAAGCACTCTGTGTCAACATGTAAACTATTACATGAGCACAGTGCTTCTGGGCAAAGACCAACTAACTGGTAAGTCTGCCACACAGGCAGAGTTCAGTACCCACTCCCTCCCTGACCTCACATGTAAAGGGGCAGTCAAGGCTTGGACTTATCTAATGCTCTTTGCTACTTACCTGCTTTTGGGCTGCAGCAGGCTTTGCAAATACATGAAGTTTACCAGCAGCCTCTTGATGTCTTTACATCTGAAACAAGAAGAGTCCAAAGAACACACTGAGTGACTGAATCCTCGTGCTCCCACTGCGGTGGCTGTACCAAAACCCTCCTGCCTGCCACAGGCCCCACTCACCGCTTCTTGCTAGGGGAGAGTTTCCGAGGCTCACACTTTTTTAGCTGGTGGTACATTTTGGCTGCCTTGTCATACAGCCGCTTGAGGTTCCCATAGGCTCCCTCGAAGGATACCTCTGACTGGATGCTGAAGAAGAAACAGAGGTGAGTTACCATTTCAGGGCAGGGAACAGGAGGAAAGGGGAAAGGTTACCTGCTGGAACTTTCAAGAACACTGTTACTGGCAAACAGGATGCCCCAAGCTCGACTCTCCTGTACACAGTCAGAGGAGAAGACTTCTGAGCTTCCTCTTAGATTAAAAAGGAGTCAACTAATTTTACTCTATTACAAGCTTAACTTACCATCCCTGATATACTACACTAACTTTGTAATAGGCAGCTCTGAACAAGCAGTTATTCTAATCAAGTATATTTACCTGCATTATTTCAGTTAATCCTTCAATATTCATTCATGTATTAACTACTGTATCAAGTACACAGTGTACCCTAATACTGTCCACATTTAAAGATAAAAGGAGCCTGCAAGAATTGCCCAAGGTCACACAGCTGACACATGGTAGTGTTCCCTCTCCAATGCAAACCTACCTCACTTCTGTTAAGTCTCAGAGCTCTCTACCCATCCCCCTGCACTGCCATGCTCTCATCCTGGGAATCTGGGACTGCCTAGTGGTATAATGGTATTTAACCTCTGGACTAAGAGGAGGAAAGGCTACCTCTGCACATCACCTAAGGCCCTTACCTCACGGAGCAGCTTCTTACCTCCTCCCATTAAAGCCCCTCCCTGGCCCTCACTAGCTCTCTTTCTGACTCTCCTGCTACAGGTGTGTGCGCCTCTCCCTCATCCCCCTTCTCACCCTCTTCTCTGGTACATGCACCCTTTCCCTCTCACCTTTCTTTTCTTTCTTTCACTCTGGCTCTCTTCTCCCTCTCCCCCATGACAATGAAGTCTTTTATTTATTACAAGTCTTTTTTTATTTATTCATTTTCAAGCAGAGAGAGAGAGAGAGAGAGAGAGAGAGAGAGAGAGAGAGAATGAATGCACCAGGGCCACCACCTTGTGGGTCTGGCTTATGTGGGTCCTGGGGAATTGAACCCGGGGCCTTAGGCACTGGAGGCAAGTGCCTTAACTGCTGAG
Source organism: Zapus hudsonius (assembly GCA_004024765.1). Lineage (NCBI taxonomy): Eukaryota > Metazoa > Chordata > Mammalia > Rodentia > Dipodidae > Zapus > Zapus hudsonius. Next base: position 33,968 of record PVHP010012473.1, read on the forward strand.
CCATCTTTCCAGTCCGACAATGAAATCTTACATCCAAGAAACTGTCTTGGTCCTCTACTGCAAACCTCAAAACCAACAACTTCAAAAACAACAAACCAATAACCTTGCCACTATATGGCATGCTTTGTCTTGTTTCTTGTTTTTAAATCTTGCTTTTTTTTTTTTAATTTTAAACATTTTATTTATTCATTTTCAAGCAGAGAGATACAGAGAGAGAGAGAAAGAGAGAGAGAGAAAGAGAGAAAGAGAAAGAGAGAGAACGCACCAGAGCCACCACCTTGTGGGACTGGCTTATGTGGGTACTGGGGAATTGAACCCGGGGCCTTAGGCACTGGAAGCAAGTGCCTTAACTGCGAAGGCATCTCTCTAGCCCTCTTGCTTTGTTTTGAAACAGCCTCACATAGCTGAGGCTGGCTTTGAATTCCTGGTTCTCCTGCCTCCACCTCCCAAGCACTGGGAAAGATATGTACCACTACAACCCATATGTCCTTTTCTGTTGTTTTTGGAGGTAGGGTCTCACTCTAGCTCTGGCTGACTTGGAATTCCTTATGTAGTCTCAAGGTGGCCTTAAACTCAAGGCGATCCTCCTACCTCTATGACCACACCCCATTGTCCCATGTTTGTTTGTTTAATTTTTGGTTTTTCAAGATAGGGTCTCACAGGCTGACCTCACAGCCCAGGCTGACCTGTAATTCACTATGTAGTCTCAGGGTTGCCTTGAACTCATGGCAATCCTCCTACCTCTGCCTCCCGAGTGCTGGGATTAAAGGCGTGCACCACCACGCCCAGCAGGCCAGATTTCTTTTTTTTTTTTAAAATATTTTATTTATTCATTTTCAAGCAGAGAGATACAGAGAGAGAGAGAGAGAGAGAGAGAGAGAGAGAGAGCTAGCGAGCGAGCGAGAGAGAGAGAGCGCACCAGGGCCACCACCTTGTGGGTCTGGCTTATGTGGGTCCTGGGGAATTGAACAATTGAACCAGGGGCCTTAGGCACTGGAGGCAAGTGCCCCTGAGCCATTTCTCCAGCCCCAGATTTCTTATTGTTGTTTTGAAGACAGGTATGCACAATTTACCCAACATACCCAGCCTTCCAAATTACTTTGACCTCAAGACCGGCTGAATTCTAAAGACTAAACCTAAAAAAAGTATGGTGGCATAATCCAAGGATCCAAGTACGTAGAATTTAAAGGTAAAATATTTTACTATTTTATATTTTAATGCTCTCAAAACCACCAAACCAAACCAAACAAAAGCTGGGCATGGTGGCACACACCTTTAATCCCAGCATTCGGGAGGCAAAGGTAGGAGGATTGCCTTGAGTTCAAGGCCACCCTGAGACTGAATTCCAGGTCAGCCTGGACTAGAGCGAGACCCTACCTCAAAAAAAAAAAAAAAAAAAACCCACCACCCAACCTATTCCCTTTACTTAAAGCCCAGCTCATTTTCTAACCTCTACCTACTACTTGGCTTCTCCGGCCGACTTGATCCCAGATTAGATTACAGCAGTGAGGCGTCCTTGAAATTTATTGTTCAATGAAATTTCATCAGTGGCCCTCGAGTTATCTATCAACCTCATGTGCACTTAATTATGGCAACTCAGTACTTTAAGCCTAAATAATTTTGGGTGCCCTAATTTTTTTAAAATTCTAATAGAAATCCTACATACACATTAAGCACCCACAAATCCGTGCGACTCTGTGAAAAACAGCAAGTCTGTGTGAGTAAAGGGACCTTCAATCTAGCAATCCCTACCTCAGCCAGGAAGAAGGAAAAGAGGATGGAAGGCCAAGAACCAGGAACAATATGGACATGAAAAGCAGGGCTGTGGGGCTGGGAAAGAGCTGGCAAATACTCACCAGCGCAAGTAGCAATACATAGCTTCCACATTGTAGTATTTGCTGCCTGCAAGGGTGCCCAGCTGGTTGAAAGGCATTCCTGGAAAGAAAGAGAATTCATACAGAGTAAGACCACAGCATTTGTCAAGGTTGCCAGGCCCAACAGATGCTAAGCATCAGAGCTCAGCTGGGTCGACAGGTGATGCTGGGATCTCGGTGGTTAACACCTCCTGCCTGGTCTGCTAAAGTATCTCTGCACCTCGGGGTGCAGCCCTTTGGCTTCCACTGCAGCTCTTCCACAGAGCCCTATCCTTTCTTTTACCTCAGGTTTTTTTCTCCTCCTGAGATCCTTCCCAAACCATGCATGCAAATCCCAATCATCTCTGTAAAGGAATCTTGTACTTTCTCTCACTGAACCTCCTGACGGATCATCCTTCACTTTCAAGAGACCTCACAGGCAGGGAGTCACCCTCAGCCCTCCATCTCATCTACCTCCCTCCTTATTAGTAAGACTCCTGATTCTCTTCCTTCTTCACCACATGGGGAGAACGTACATGAGAGGGGAGTGGAAAGGACCTGAGGAAACACAAGGCCTGCCTGCAATCTCAACACAATTGTCTACCTCTCAGAAGCACTCTTCTTGGGAGATCCAAGGAAAGCACTTACCAATCTGGGGAGCTACTGACAGAGCTTGGTAGTAAAATCTCTCAGCTAGTAGCTCAGTGTCTACGCCAGCCAATTCATTCTGATAGCGTGCTGTATGAAAGGAGCAAGGGAAATGCAATGACTTCATGTTCTGGACCCCTTCCTCCCCACCCACCAATCAAAAGCCTGGTCAAAGCTGTAACAAGAGCCTGGGAAGGTCATGAACTAGGAGACAAGTTGTAGGGTTTTTGACAGTCCTAAACATGTGACTATAGGCAAATAATTTGACATTGTCTTCCTTCCTCATCAGTTAAAAAATGTAGAGAATATCCAGCATTTGTAAACAGGCTCATCTGGATTATCTCTTGCCAATGAAGGGATCTGCAGCATGTATAACTGTGTAAAGACCTCTGGTATTTGATTCTGGAATACACTAACTTAAAACAGTTGACTCTCTACACACCAGTATCCTTGAGACCAGGAATGGGCTGGGTACAGGGCCAGGAGCCAACTCAGGGCAATAATGCACCTAGCAGCTCCACACCAGCAGCCCAATGAGGCACAGATATCTATGAAGACTGTAGGCCAGAAGCTAGAAAGCAAGAGAGCACCTTTTCATCCTCAGCAAGTAATACTTCCTGAGTTCATGCTGAAACTCCTATTCACCTGGGGGCCCAAAGAGATAACAGAAAGCCATGAAGGAGGACACCAAGGTAAAATATCCCTAACTAACTGGGTGTGGTGGTGCATGCCTTTAATCCCAGCACTCACACAGCTGAGGAAATGTGTGTCCCAGGTCAGCATGGGCTAGAGACCTGCATTTTAAAAAAGGGGAGGGGGCTGTAGCGATGGCTCAGCAGTTAAGGTGCTTGCCTGCAAAGCCCAACAACCCCAGTTTAATTCCCCAGTACCCACATAAAGCCAGATGCACAAAGTGGTGCATGCATTTGGAGTTCCCTTGCAGTAGCTGGAAGCCCTGGAGAGCCTGTTCTCATTCATTCATAGTCTCACTCTCCCCTTGCAAATAAATTTAAATAAACAAACAAACAAAGAAAAACTTCTTCCTGACTGCCTCAAAGCTCAAAGGCAGTTCCCTACTGCTAATTGTCTCTGGCCAGGCAGTGGAGGGGACTCTAGTAACAGAGTGGAAGGGAAAGTCATCAGAGCTACTGCTCCATCGCATGAAAGATGGGTCCAATAATGAAGCAGCTTGGCTTTTTCCCACAGCGCATCCTTACACAAATCCCCCAGGTACACCAGACATCGGTGGCATGCCATCTGTGCCCAGTCCATCTCCTTCCCTGAAGCAGACACTGGCTTCTTGCATCCTGAAAAGAGAGAGGGGTGGACTTTGAGATTAACTGATTTAAAAGCCCATTCTTCTGTCCCACATAGGTAGAAAGAAGATGGAGATGCCAGGCTGGCCTTGGAACACCACATGACAGACAACACTCATGTAGGAAGCAGGCTAAAACACAGAGGCTCACAGGACAGGAAGACATCAAGGAAGGGGAAGGTCAATACAGAAAGACTAATAGAAGGAGGAAGATGCTCCTACATCAGGTAGGGAGACAGAGCCTGGGTCAAAGCTTCAAACGTGAAGGTAGAAGGTTTGAGTGAAGACGGGACATTAACCTGTCAAGGAAGAACAGAATGTGAAACAGGACCAGGTGAGCACTCTCAGCTTCTACCCAGTGGAGGTCACAAAGGAAAAGATGGACACTGAAGAGACTCAGAAGACAGTGAGCTTCCCTTCCTTGAGGAAAATGATGGCCACAGCCCAACATGCACGGGCTCTCCACCACATGGCCTTGTGAGCTCAGTTCAGGTAGCTAGTGCTCTGAGTGGCACTTTCCCACATTCCAGGTACATGGTAACTCCATGAAAGTTGCCACTCCCATTTCACAATGGAGGAACTCACACAGGAGAAATGACTCAGTGGATAAAGAGCACACAGGGAGTACCTGAGTTCAATCCCTACATTCCATGTAAAAAGCTGGAAGCTGGGGCAAGCTTCTGTAATCCCAGGACGCTGAAACTGATGGTGAGATAGGGAGAGAGACAGAATTTCCTGGAAGCTCATGGCATGGTGAGCCCAGAAAAGAACAGCAGAGTGAGAGTGCAGAACAAGAACCCTGCCTCAAATGAGGTAGACAGTTCTATTGTTCCTGCAGAGACGGCCTCCTAGGCTAAATGAAGAAAACTTCAAAGAAGAGACAAAGTGCTTCAGGAGATGACCCTTCCAAGCAAAGTCTGAGACTGTGAACCCCTCTGGTCATTTCAGACTAATCTTGTTACTTCGCAGTATTGGGGATTGATCGCAAGGATAAGACTGGCTATGCAAGCACTCTACCACTGAGCTCAATATACTTGTAATACTTCAAGAAACCTACCTCTTTGGATAATGGTACACCCAGAAGCCATCAATTATTACTAGAAAAACTCCAGTGCCAGGGACAGGATACCTTCCAGTGAGTTGTTGCCCAGGGAGGTTCCTGAGGCCCCCAAAACATTACAGGCCATTGCCAAAGTTCTTGGTTTCCCACTACAACGAGATGGTAAGACCCTATTGCTGAAGACCACACAGGCTTGGGCCACAGTTCACTGAGAAATCAAGCTGGAAACCTCCTCCCTGTTAATCAGCTGACAGAAAGCTGGAAAAGCTATGGCTGCATGCAGCCCTATGGGAGAAAGAAGTCATCAATGGTGGTGAACAGCAGTGGACCTTGTAAACCTTAAGACTGGCCAGTTAGGCCAAATGTGCCAACTGGTGCAATAGTGGCACATCTATTGTGGGGAAAAAAAAACAACTGCTCTCTAATTGGACTGGAAGCCAATTAGAGAACAGGGAAAACATGCCTGGTTCTGGACACCTAGTCAAAAGCCTGTGGTGGGGGAGGTCATGAGCCCTAGGGGAGTAACACCTGCTGTTGTTTGGTTTAATGATTATGCCCACCAAACTGCCTTACAAGCACTTTTTTAAAAAAATGTGCATACCCACATATTAATGCTACTTTTTAAAATACTATTCTTACTTTTGGCTAGCGAAGCTTTTCTTTTCAGATGTCAGTGACCACTGGGATGACTCAAGTCACCATAATGTGCTAAGGAGTGACAGTAGAGTGTGGAGTGCTCAGCACCAGGACATCTCTATCACACCTACTGAGGCTCAGGGTCTATCACAGAAAAGGTAGCAGAAAGATTATAGGAGCCAAAAGAAGGGTAGGACTGCTTACAATGCAAGCCTCCAGACACAAAATGGCCTTGATATTCCTGACTTTACAGTGATATTCGGACTTCACAGACGCTACCTACATAAGACCTTCATAATGGGAAGAAAAGATGATGACATTGAAACAAAATGGAGACTGAGAGGAGGAGGGGATATGATGGAGGGTGGATTTGAGAGGGGGAAATGGGGATGGGGAGGAATTACGTTTTATTGTCTATAGTTATGGAAGCTGTTAAGTTAAAAAAAAATAATAATGAGAGAAGCTATGCCAAATCCTTTGTCCTTCCTCCAGCCTCCACAATCCACAATCCCAGGCAATTCTCATTGCTTAGCATCTTTACTCTGAGGACTGGGAGACTGGGAGGGGGCTCAGTGGTTAAATGCACTTCCTTATAAAACCTGCTGGCCTGGGTTCAATTCTCCAGCACCCACATAAAGCCAGATGCAAAAAGTAGTGCAAGCCAGAAGTAATGGTACACATTTTTTTAATCAGCACTCACGAGGCAGTGGCAGGAGGATCACTGAGAGTTCAAGGCCACCCTGAGACTACATAGTGGATTCCAGGTCAGCTTGGGCTAGAGTGAGACCTTACCTTGAAAAACCAAAAACAGTGCAAGCATATGGCATTCATTTGCAGTGGCAAGAGAACCTGGCATGTGTGTGTGTGTATGTGTGTGTGTGTGTGTGTGTGCACACATGCACACAAACACACACACAAAAACATTTTTTAGGGCTGGAGATGGCTCAGTGGTTAAGGCACTTGCCTCCAGTGCCTAAGGCCCCTGATTCAATTCCCCAGTACCCACATAAGCCAGACCCACAAGGTGGTGGCCCTAGTGTGCGCTCGCGTGCTCTCTCTCTCTCTCTCTCTCTCTCTCTCTCTCTCTCTCTGCATCTCTCTCCTTGAAAATGAATAAATATTTTTTAAAATATTTTTTTAAGATCTTTACTGTAACTCACACTTGTTTGGATAAGTCTGAGTTTTCGAGAAGCGTTTAAAGGGCTCCTAGAACTCCTTATGAGTGGATGTGCAACAAGCTCTACAAGTCTTGAGAGTAAGGAGGTTGCACTGACCTATGAGGGGGTCGGTGACGTGGGTCCAATCAATGCAGCACTGCAGTTCGAGCTGGTAGTGGGACTGAATGTAGAGGAGGAGATGCTGGTAGAAGCCAATGCCAGCGACCAGGTGTGTCCTGTAGGCACATTCCAGGGTACTCCGACTATGGATGTGCTGGGAAAGGGAGAAGGCCTAAGTTCAGAGTAGCCTCCTCTTCCCTCCCTCGCAAGTCAGTCCTGCCTCTCTGGGCTCCCTTCCTTCTCCAATCCTTCCTCTCTGCTGTTTGCCTTGGCTGCCCTGCCTCCAACCACTTTCCTAGCTCTCTTACTTCCTCTTTGACAAATTCTGTCCCACGTTCTAGAACCTCTACTTGCCTTCTTGTTGGTCTTAATAAGCTGGATAACTTCATAATATACTTTTCTCCACAGCAGCTCCTCGGCCTTCCTGCCATAGTCCACAGGATGCAGGAACATAAGCTTGACGCAGAGCTCACGCAGCCTGGGAGAGGATGAGGGAGCATGAGAAATCACCATGCCTTGACGCAGGAACCAAGGGCAAGGAGGCATGACCCAGGACCCCAGCAACGCATCGTGCCTCCCTGGAGACATTCGTCATCAGCATGGCTCAGAACAGTGCTAGGAAGGTGGTGGAGCACCAAGAGATAATAACCAGCAGGAAGCAGTAAGAACTTTAACAGTATTTCCCCCTCTCCTCCCATCTCTCTCTTTTCCCTCTACCTTTTAATCTCCTTGTGTCCTTCACTGTGCACTGTGGCCAACACCTTCAACTCAAACACCATACTTTTTTTGTTTTTGTTTTGTTTTTCAAGGTAGGGTCTCACTCTATCTCAAGGTGACCCAGAACTCACTCTGTAGGCCCAGGCTGGCCTTGAACTCGCAATAATCCTCCTACCTCAGTGCTGGGATTATAGGCATAAACTACCATGCCCAGCTTCTTAATTGCCATTTTAAGCACCAGTCTGTGAGATAAAGAAGCTACAGATGGGCTAAAGGATCCCCATCTCCTCTCTTGGGAAGACCAAAGACTTAATGTCCATTTGGTATCCTGAGGCCAGTGGGTTCCAGAGAATGCATGCTTTTATGTCCAGCAGGGTTTCTGGTAGAGATAGGTAGAGAGGAAGCAGTGAGCTGGGTGGTTTACAGAATCCACTTACTTGTTCCTCAGGCTAATGTTCTCTGGTTTGAACACTTCTTGATAAGCAGTTTTGTTGCAAAGGATAAGGTCAAGCCGATGCACAGCCTCCACCACAGCCCTGCAGGAAAAGGAAACAAAAAGCCCCTGAGCCTCGTGCAGCTCACCCTGGCTGCTGGTTCTAAAGACATAGGAGTGAGGAAATGAAAAGCAGGGGTCAGGAAGAGTCCTCCATACTGCCACAGCAGCCCCTAACCCTTACCAGGGGACACCTGGCAAAAACGGACACATTGTCACATGTGGGAAGGCATTTAGTAGGTACTGCTAGACACCCTACAATGTACAAGTAAGCCAATCAAAATAAACTATCCCCAGTGGAATTTGGTGCTATGAGCCTGTAATTGCAGTACTCAGAAGACTGAGGCAAGAAGACCACTTATACTTAGCAGTTCAAAACCAGCCCAGAGGAACATAGCAAGGTCCCATAAAAAAAATAATATAACTTGGGAGGCAGAGGTAGGAGGATCACTGTGAGTTTGAGGCCACCCTGAGACTACATAGTGAATTCCATCCAGGGCAGCATGGGCTAGAGTGAGACCCTACCTTAAAAAAAAAAACAAAATAAGTAAACAAATTAATTAATAAAATAAACAACTCTGCCCACAATGTCAAGTGTTAAGGTAGAGAAATGCTATGACACGGGAAGTAGGCTCTTCCAAGGAAAGATCATAAGCTGTCATGCCATGTAGAAAATCTGTTTCAGAACTCTGTGTCTCTGGACAAAATACCTAGCCTCTTAAAGTCTACCATACCAATAAAAATGGGCATTATAATCTAGCACTGTGAGTTTCAGGCCAGCCTAGGACTACAGAGTGAGTTCCAGGTAAGCCTGGGATAGAGAGAGTCCCTACCTCCAAAAAAAAAAAAAAAAAAAAAAGGAGGGGGTCATTATAATGCAGGTACTCAGAACAGAATATGGTTGTGAGATCTAAATGTAATGATCTATCTACAGCTTTAGCATATATAAGCTTTCAGCAAAGAATGGTGGGATGACTATTATGTATGCATTTATTATCTCTGACATTCCTGGGCCTGGAGAGATGCATCAATGGTTAAGGTGATTGCAAAGTTTAACAAGCCCAGGTTCAAATACCTAGTACTTATGTAGAGCTAGATGTACAAAGTAGAGCATGCATCTAGAGTTCATTTGCAATGGCAAAAGGCCTTGGTGTACCCATTCTTTCTCTCTCTCTCCCTCCCTCCCTCCCTCCCTCCCTCCCTCCCTCCCTCCCAGCCTTCTCTCTGCTTGCAAATAAATAAATAAGTAAATGTGAAAATAAATAAGCCA
>PVHP010012474.1:0-42927 GCA_004024765.1 Zapus hudsonius
GGGCCTCAGGGCTGGTCTCTTCCTGAGCCAGCAGCCCCTAGCCCAGACCAATCAGCCCTGTCTGAGGCTCACCTCTGGAGGGAAAGCCCACCTCAATAAGGTTATAAACAGATGCTCACCAGGTGGACAAGGTCTCTTTTGTTGGCTGGTCATCTCGCCTGCACTTCGGGGTTCCTGTCCTGGTCAGCCTCCCCTCCCCTCAGCCCCTGACCCTACTTGCACATGGCTCTCTCCCCCTCCTGCCCTCCACATGGCGGGAGCTCGCTGCCTTTTCTTCTCTTTCCTCTCTGAATCCCTTTTCTTGTTTCTTCCAGGCCCAGGCTCTCTTCCTGCACAGGCTCTCAGACCATGGAGGTGTGTCTGCTTCCCTTCCCTTGGTCCCACACTTCCCTGAATAAATGTAATTATTTAATAATTATCCTTTTCAGTTTTGTTTTATCCCAATTCTCTGGTAACAACAGACACAAGCTTAGGGTTTGCAGTTTAAGGACTCTTCCTGAACTTGACAAATGCCATTATGTGATGACCTACTTCCTCTATGGAGGCCCCACCTCCTCTTTTCACAGGGATACTTGGATTAATAGCCCCACCATGAGCTCAAGGAATAGAACAGAGTAGTTTGACCTCATGTTTTGGAATCCACTGTGGAAGGTCTTAATATATACTCATGTTCTGAACAATAGGCTCATTCCCTTCCCCTATATCCTTCCATGGAAACCATGAAGTGTTGAGATATCCTCTGTCACAGCTGTTTTTCTGAGCTTCGTTGGTGCCCTCCTACCTTCATAAAGAGAGCGCTAGCATCCGTTCACCCAGCCAGAAGGTCTGAATGATGCCAAACTCAGTATTTCCAAAAGCGTGCATGTGGTGGCTTGAATCAATGGTCCCCATAAACGTATGTTTCTCCCCAGCTGGTGGCAGTTTGGGAGGTAGAGGCCTGCTGGAGGAGGTGTGTTTCTGGGGATGGACCTTGAGGTTTCTTACAGCCTACCTTGCCAGTGTTTCTAGGCTCCTTCTCATGCTGCTATGGTCTACCTGATGTTGGCAAGGAGGTGATGTTCAGCCTCTTTGTCCAGTCTACCAATCTTTCCCCCACCAGCATAAAGCCTCCCCTTGAGACTGTAAGCCAAAATAAACAGCTTTCCTGCCATCATTATTCATTCATTCATCATCATCATTCATTCATTCATCATTCATTCATCATTCATCATTCATTCATCATCATTCATTGGGTGTTAATCCCAGCAACATGAAGGTAACTACAACAGTGTGGGAAGCTGGTCTCTATTTCCCGGCTGCCAATTAATATGCATCAAGTCAAATGCTGCCTTTTATTCTGGGTTCCTCTGAAAGGCTGCGCTACAAGCACGAGGTCAACTTAAAGGAAACAGGCTTTATTTAATATTTTCTCCTTCCGTTAGTACATTTAAATTACTTTCTTGTAAACTCTGCTTGTTACCTAAATGTAAGAGCACTCTTGTTACCTAATTAACTTTCTTATCAGAATTTCAACTAAAAATAACAAGAAATGTAATAATGATAAGGTGCCCTGCCTTCTCAAAACAGATTTCCTTTTGCGCTTTATCTCTTGGCACTGTTCTGGCCTGTTTAATTAAAATATCAGAAATTATTAGACTCAAATTATTTCTTGATCTAGTGCTCAAATTCCCCCTGAAAAATTGTTTCTTCTGCCTCAGTATTTAAACCTTTATCAGTGGGAGGCAGATGAGCTTCCTCACGGATGCAACTGGATTCATGCAATTCAATATCATTTTGGAGGAAGCGCCTAATTTATTCTCTAAGTAATTAAACAAACAAATCAGATGTGGCCACACTGAACCAGGAGTTCATATATCCATGGCTCCTCTTGTTTGCCTCAAGATCACAAAAATGAATAGCATTAATGTGTAAAAACCCTTAAGAACTTTCAGCATGACGATGTGACATTCAAAGCAACAATCTTAGTTTTTTTTTTTTATTAAAGGAATGGGGGTTAAAAAAAAAACACCAAGTCCAAGCCACTAACACAAGTCATATTCAAGGACAGTAGTCATGTCTGTTTCAGACGCTGTAATAAATGGTCCAAAAGTAGCCTTAAGTCTTAGCTTTCAGAAGGAGACAACTGTCAGACGTTTTGAGTATTTTTCGCCATGTAACTCTGTGACAAGACTTCAGGTTGGAATCTGCTTACTTGTGGTGGAGCTGTGCGAGAGGTTTACCTTCTTTGAAGTGGTCTGCAACATGCTCCCCTATTGCATGGTGAAGCTTGGGTATTATAGTCACCAAGCAGCTGTTCTGAACTTGTGTTTCATCGGAACCTCCACGCTTACTCCTGTGCTGGTGGGATGGCTCGCTGATGTCTACCTAGGAAGAAGCAAGATGGTGTATATTTGCTTATTTCTGCATTTCCTAGGTGAGTGACTCCACCTTACTGACTTCTGTCCCTAACTGAAGAGATGTTGGTTAGAAATTTTACAGTATATTATTCCCCTATTGTTCTTAACATGAAACATGATAAATGCAGTAGAAAAGCTGTTTCGATTGATTTCATCCCGTGTATTATTTATATTATTATGTATTCTAGGAAGTTAGGCAAGTCTTATTTCTTTAATGTCTACATCATCACTCTGTTGTGGTGATTATTTCTTTGCATACCAGACCTCTGCGCTTCTAGAATGATCTTCCTTGTGTTCGATCTCTGTACCCCAAATTAAGCTGTGACAAATTGTATGTGAAATGTGAACTTCATTTGTTTCACAACTAAGATGAAACGCACGAAAAAGGTTTCTGAAGTTCACGTAGAATAATTAGGAACTGTCTCCATCAAAGGGTGGTTTTGTAATTAATCATATGATAATTAAGATTTCATATGAAGGCATGACTTCTGTATTTTTAGCGATGTTTACTATGCTTGAAGACGAGTGAATTCAGACACTGTGTTCTGTTTATTTACAGGGGGAAAAGTAAATAACTGTAATACTTTGGGAGTGAAGTGATTGGGAGAAATGTTGGGTCAACACCAAGATGGTGTGGAGGGGTGTGGAGGGCATGTTGATGAGTAGTCAAGACATTCAGACAAGAAATCAGTGAAAATAGGATAGATGTAACAAGTGAGAGGTGATTTTCTTCAATATACAGGATGGACAACCACAGCATCAGCTTACATGGAGACCAAGAAGTTCCCAGAATGATGGTCTTAGCAATGGAGAACTGCTAATTGAGCAGGAAACTCAGCCAATATTTAGATAAATGTATAAATATGATTTAAAAAATTACCTCCAGGTTCTGAGGCAAGGAACCTGTGAAGGTAGTGTGTCATTGATGAGCCGTGAGAAGTTAGCCAAATGCATGTTGGCTGGAATGCAAATGGGAGAATGGAACCCATTAATAACGCTCTATGCAATGGTAAATTATCAGCTTCCTGAATGGAATTCAGGAAGGTGACTGAGAGCATGACTCGAACTTATAACCATCACTGCTTAAGTCCTCTTGAGTGGATATGCGCCCTCACCATTCAGCAAGTATTTCTGACTGAGTAGTGTGTGTCAGGTGTTGGTCTGACGTGTGGGCACATCACCAGGGGAAGACAGTATTTTCCTGGCTAACGCTGGCTTTTAGGTATGAGGAGAAACAAAAATCACCTAGGAAATAGATGCCGTGCCAGGTTGCAATGAGTGCATCAAGGGACTGGAATCGTGGGAGAGTTGCGATTTTGTATGAGAGAATGCTTTCTGAGGAGGAGGCATTTCAGCAAAGATGTGAGAAAATGTATTCTCTTTTACTTGGGGAAACTTGGTAACTTTCTTTCTTAATATCCTCATTTCCAACATTTGAAATTCCAGGGTAAATTACCAGGTCAGGACAAAAACATGAATTTTGGAATTTTCCAAACCAAAACAAAAAGAAATCAATCAATTCTCCTCTCACTCTTCCTCTTTTCTGGCAAGACTGATGACTGAACCCATGAGCTTGAAAGCACTGGATAAACACCCTACCACTGAGCTACACACCTATCCTTCCTCATGAAGTTGTCCACACTGGCCTTGAAGTCACTAGATGGCTGAGACAGACCTTGAACTTTCAATCCCCTGCTTCAGTATCCTCAGGAGCTGGAATTATAAGCCTGGACCAATGTGCCTGGCTTTGTTTTCTTATTGCAAGTTGTTTTCTTGGATTGTCACTTGCAATTGCTCTTAATTGCACCAATCACTGAGCATCGGAGATACTATAAGAGTATGATGTCTCTCTGAAGTGCTACAAAGAGTCCAGAAATGAGCCTTTCCTCTTCTTGACCAAGGCTTACCTACTGGGTTACAGTAGTTACTGTGACTACAGCACACAAACCAGTTAGCAACAACATCGATTTCCTTAAAAATAAAATATAAATCCATATATTGACTCCTTCATCTTAAAAATAAAAATCAAATTTCTTAGTTTAGAATACAATCATAATGAAGAGCAAATTTACTTTTCCCAAGTTCTCTCTCCAAGTGTAGCTTCCAACCGTGATGGACTTCTCCAGAGCTACAGCCTTGTTCTTCTTCCCATACCCAGATTCGTCTCTTGCCTTGAGATTTTCACTTTTATTGTATAATCATTCTATATTCAAGACCGGAAAGCCTTTGTTATTCCAAACCTTGGTACTGCTTACTGCCAGATTCCCTGGGTTTGGTCTCAGTGAGATCATATCTGAGCTTATCTCGATAATTGTACTAACCTCTTCATTATAGAATTATCCACTTGCATGCCTACATTCTCAGAGTGACCCTATATGATTCTGCATTGATGGGCCAGTGCATCCCACCACCTAACAAACGTCATGACATACCAATGGGGCTTTGCACAGAGCTGATAAATGTGGGCAGACTATTTGTGTGGGGCATAATAATAGCACACATCACAGAGGATGTTTTTTAATCAAATGTGTCATATATTTGTATTTTTATTACATCAATTTTACAGCAGATAGGAATGAAATCTCGATCTAATAAAATCGATGTATTATGACATTTTTCACAAAGAATGGAAGTAAAGTGTCTTTGTCATTTACATGGAGGTATCTTAAGGTCTAAAAGTGGGTTGTCATGAAGCAAATGACTGCAGCATGGGGTCACTGATCTGACCATTCTGCTTGGATGCCCTTTTGCCTGGCCAGACCACACATATGACATTTGCAGAGACAGGGTTCAATAGTAGGAAAAGAAAATATATTTCCAAATCTGCTTAACCTTGAAGGAAAACATTTCAAACACAATAATTTAAAGGGGCCACCCTCGAGGTCAATCTATCTGTTGCTGAGTAACAATCAGGTGCATATAAGCTGCCCATTATCAAAGAAGTCACATCGGGAAGATGGAGACATCATACTCAATGGTCATCTATACCCAACTAGTGATCTAACTGATAAAACTAAGCACGGAAAATCACTCCATCAAAATGCAGACCAAAAAATGTTAATGTAAGATTAATAGAACAGAACAAAACTAACATGGAAAACCCATTTTTCACTCACCAAACTCACACACACATACAAAGCATGATGGTCCTGGGATGTACCTTAATGACAGAGCATGCATGCCTCGAATGTGTGAGGCCCTGGGTTCAATCCTCAGCATGAAAGTCAGGAAAAAAGGAAGGAAGGAAGGGAGGGAGGGAGGGAGGGAAGGAGGGAAGGAAGAATGAAGGGAGGAGGGAGGGATGGGAGTGAAAGTGAAAGAAGAAAGAAGGGAGGAAGAGAATGAATCAGAAAAAAATAACGAAGTTAATGATCATAACTAGTATTCATAAAAGCCATCTTACACAATGACAATGGGAGATTAATTTTTTTACTGGCTAACAAGCATTTGTCAGTAATATCAACAGCCATAAAAGGGGCTGGAGAGATGGCTCAGTGGTTAAGAGCACCTGCTGTATAAGCATGAGGACCAGAGTTCAATCCCCAGCACCCATATAAAAAAGCTGGGCTTGTCAAGACTACCTATAGCCCTAGGGCTATGGGGGACAGAAACAAAAGGATCTCTGGGGTTGGTGGCAAACTGCATGTTCAGTGAGAGATTCTGTCTCAGGGAAATAAGGCAGAAGGGTGGCAGAGGAGACCACCCGAAGTCTTCATCTGGCCTCTGCACATTTGTGCACGGGGTATGCACATCTGTACACATACAAATCATACATACCACACATACACATCAAAAAGGCCAGAAAAATACAAATTCCTTTAACTAAAATGCTGGGCACATGACTTTAATCCCAGCAGAATTAGGAGGATCACTGTGAGTTCAAAGCCAGTCTGGGACTACAGAGTAAGTTCCAGGTAAGCCAGGGCTAGAGTGAGACCCTATCTCAAAACAAACAAGCAAATAAACAAACAAACTTATCCTAAGGAAATATTCAAGAATATGTATGGAATATTCAAGAATATATATATATAATTTCTGTGAAAGAATATTGTTTCACAAGACTGTAAAGGGATTTCAAAAAATAATGGTTAAAATCACACCTCATCACTAGAAATCATATTGAAAAAGTATACATTTATACATAAACATGTAAGATAGTACGTAGTTATATAAATAACAAATTAAAACTTTTTCATATTATTTGTTAATGATTAAAAATATAATCATAATTTCTTAAATAAAGTATAATCATAAAAGTATAAATAATGGTAAAAATTATATCTGGGTCATGAGATGATAGTTTTATATTTAGAATGCTTTCCTGCATTTCCCAAATTTTCTGAAGCATGATGGCTTTTATAATGTATTTGTGGGGGGATTAATTTAAGAGAAATTGCTAATGTGACCATTTAATAGAAAGTCCAAAAAAGAGGCTCCATGTGGTCTGCTCTGTAATGTTGTGCAACTCAGTGAGCCTGAAGCTCTCTGCTCCAACATGCCAAGTTCTGCCAAGAAGAAAGAATACCATGAGGATGCTTTGTGAACATGAAAGACAGAAAGCCATGCCGCTGGACACAGCTCTGCTTGGATGAGAAAAGTCATCAAGAACGGACTCTGTGAGACCGAAGCCAGTAGATGCTCAACCTTCCCTGTCACTTTATGTCTTCCTGTTCCTACTGGTTTACGTGACCCAGGTCACACGCCTGCCTCTCCAGGCACCACTATGTGTGTGTGTGTGTGTGTGTGTGTGTGTGTGTGTGTGTGTGTGTGTGTGTGTGAAGGCTTCTTCCAGCTCTGTACAAAATTCAGCAAGAAGAACATAAAGGGAATAAAAGAAACAGAAATGGAGAAAGCAGACACATTTTCGTCTGTCACAATGTTCTTTTTAAAGCTTTTTAACAGATTTGAGATCATCCTGTTTCTACCACTAACCCTCATTAAAGTGTTTTTCTTCAAAGGCCAAAGCAAGAGTGATACAGATATCTTCACTTGCATATGTGTATGTTTTCTGTTTTAGGGGATTCTTTTATTATTATTATTCATACTTGGTCTCCTGTAGCCTATTCTGACCTCAAACCAACCATGTTGCTGAAGATGGTCTTGAACTCCTGATTCTCTGCCTTCCCTTTCCATGTGCTGGGATAACAGGCTCGTACAAAGATACCCACACCCAGTAGATACACAAAACTTTCACATGATGCAGTATTTTAACATTGTTAAATGGACATCATTTGCTCATACATTATGAAAGAAAAGATAGTTCGAACTTGAAAGGAAATAAACATCAGAATTTTGGGTTAGTCAAAACACATTAAGGGAATTTTCACACTTAGAAAAATCAGGCTGTCTCTGAAGTTTCAGTGATTAACATAAATGTTTTAATAAGACAATCACACACTGATGTTACTTTCAGAGAAAAGCCCCTGTTTTCGATGGGATTTGGTATTTCACAGGACTGTGCTACATATATATATATATATAACCCTCTCTCTCTCTCTCTCTCTCTCTATATATATATATATATATATATATATCACTCTCTATATACATATATATATACATATATATATATTATTTTTCTCTCTCCCAACAGGCACTATTTTGTTATCTGTGATTGCTTTTCCCTTGGAAGATTTCTTCATAGGCACTTATCACGTGGCTAACAACATACCCAAAAAGGAACGAAGTGGGCTGTTTCATGCAGCTCTGCTGGCCATCTCTCTGGGCACAGGAGGAGTAAGGGCCATTATATGTCCACTGGGTGCTTACGGCCTCCAGAAGTATGAAGCAAAGAAACCAATGTCATTTTTTAACTGGTAGGTGGCACTTTTAGCAGAGTTATATTCTTGATTGTTTGGGTTTTCTCATCGTTTGCTTTTGGGTCCTATTTTCATAATACCTGTTTGGTCTTTGTCATGGGTTAGTCTGGGGTGAGTGACAATGTCATGACATCTGGGACAATGATTTTGTCCAAAATCAGGATCAGCAACTTCCCAGACATACTGACCGATTTATCTTGTCAATAAAAACAGTGTGAAGTGGTTGTGTAGAATATGCTGGAACCAAACAGGCTGGATGGGAGTCTCACCTCTACTAACAGAAGCTGACGGACCTTGACCGACTCACATTGTCTCTAGTTTCAGTTTCTTCTGATAAATGTCATGGTAGAGAAGTCGGGTGTGACTATTGCTGGCAGTGAACTTGGCACACAGCTGAGGTGACGGAATAAATGGTATCTGTATCACTTAAGTCTGTCATAGATGAATGTCGGAAGGCTTGTACATCCATAGGCCAATGCAAAGAGGAGATGACAAAGAGCAGGTTTTCATGACTTGTAAAACATTCACCTTCATCTCCATCTCTCATCCACATCACCCCAACCCCTCCAACGGTTTCTTTTTTTGGTTTGTTTGTTTTTATTTATTGTCCATAATGAGTTACATTATTTAATGGGCAAACAATGAGTTGTTATCCCCTGTTCCCCAATGCCCCTCTTCCCCATCCCTGATCAGCTGGATATCCTCCTCCTTGGGTAGTCTGAATCAGTCCTTGGGGCAGGGGATCATGGATAGCCTAGGAGGAGTCAGCCCGGTTCTGCTGGCCTTAGAGTGTTGCTACTGAGGGTGGCCATGACTTTGGATATTCTCCCAACCAAGGCTCTCACAATCTTTCTGCCCAGTTCCCTGAGTCATGGCCCACCAAGAGTTTCTATTTCACGAAAAGTGCACTGTCTTTCTCAAAATCTCTGTCCCTCCAGTCAGTTCTCACCGCGTATCAATTGACATGTGTATTAGTCAGAGTTCTCTAGAGAAAAGAAGAGATAGAATGAATTGGTATTAAAAAGTCCAACCAGAGCTGTCTGTAGACTTGAGAGTCAAGGAATCTGGAAGCTGCTCAGTCCACATGGCTGGATGCCTTAGGAGTCTCAATCCGGCACTGAAAGCCTGGAAGATTCCTGGAGAGCTGCTGGTCTTCAGTCCACATTGGAAGGCTGAGGAAATGTGGATCCAAGGCAGAAGAAGGTAGCAGAGAAGGCAGGGTAGAAGAACAAATACGTGGGATGAGGGGGCAGGCAGGTAAAAGGCACTCACTAGCAAGTAGCACAGGCAGCCTGGCATAAGAGACCACGTTCTCTCAGAATTTTCTGATCTATAACCTACCACCAGGACTTCCTTCTTCAGTTATTCCTTCCTGGAAACAACCTCAGAGATGTGGGCATCTCTATGGAATGTCTATGGATTCCTGATCTGATCAAGTGGTCAGCAGAATTTAACCAACACGTGTTTTCAAAGAAACCGGTTTCTATTATGAGGTAGATATTCAAGCAAAAAAATAAAAATAAACTAAAATTTAGGATTTGAGGAAGAGAAGAAACTCAGAGCTTACACTTGATCTTAGCCCAAAGGCCAGGATGTGAGTGAGAAGTTCAGAATTTAGTGCCAAACTTGTTTTTGGTTTTTATTACTCATCAGTGGAGGTCCAGTGGATGTGAGCTACTGATCTGTTCAATATGATCAGACACTTGACATCTTTTCACGTGTTTCAGGAAGCTGCTATGTGGATCTGAACTACCCCCAAAATGCACATATGTTGAAGGCTTTTTACCCAGACTAGCGTACTGTTGGGAGGTACTGTTAGAGAGGGGCTGTAGTGGGAAGCGGGGTCATTGTGAGGCATGTTCCTGAAGGGGATTTTGGGATCCCGACTCTTTCTTTTCGTTCTGTTTGCTTCCTGGCCATCCCGAGGTGGACAGAATTGCTTCACTATTTGGTCCTCACCATAAGGTATTGCCTCATCAGAAGCCAAAAACAATGGAACAATGGGTCAACCCACCAAGAACTAAGCCATCGGAAATTATCAAACAAAATAAGACTTTCTTTTCTTTTCTTTTAGTGTGCATGCATGTGTACGTGCTTGTGTAAGATGTAGGCATGTATGTGTGCAGGTGTACAGGTGTGCTCTTGCATGTGGAGGCCAGAGGTCAAGATTGGGCGTTGTCCTCAATTTCTCTCAACATTTTTTATTGAGGCAGTGTTTCTCACTGAACCCACACACAATGATTTGGTTAGTGTGCTAGCCAGAATGCCTCAGAATCCCTTCCCCTGTCCAGAGTGCTGGAACTTCTAGCTACATTACCCCCACGCTTGGCATGTTCCCATGGGTTATGGGGAGCCCAGCTCAGGCCCCCATGCTTGAGTAACAAGCATTTTACACAATGAGCCATCACCCCAGTCCTTAAGACTTTCCTCTTTCTAAGTTGGTTATTTCAGGCATTTTGTCACAGCAAATGAAAGCCAACACAGAAGTGTTATCTTACTCTCTCTGCCTTTGTGAAATGGGTTACAAACCTTTTACGAAAACATTCTTTCTACCTCTTATGGTATAGGCAATGCTTAGCCAGCACTAAACCATATGTCTAAAAAATTAATCTTAACATTAAAAACAAGTTTAGGATCAATATTGTTCACATATCTATAGCTATTCAAGTCAATTACTCCTCTTTTCACCTCTGTCTGTCTGTCTGTCTGTCTCTCTCTCTCTCTCTCACACACACACACATTATAAAACACTCAAGCCTATATTGGATTAAGTCCTAGTTTCAGGAAACAATGCAGTTTATCAAGATGGAAGGGACTCACACTTCCTTATAAGTAAATGCTGCCTCCTTGACCTGCCCAAAGGAGAAGGAGAAAGAAAAAAAATCTTTCTTTAAAAAAAATCCTATTCAGAGGCTTTAATCCTTAATTAGTGGCATCATTTTGATGAAATAAGACTCTGGAGGCTTAAGACTAGAAATCAGTCAGTTGTTCTGAATGATAGCTCTGGAGAATTTATTATACTGCGGTCTGCGTCATTCAGAGGTGTGTTTAATCAAAGTGACAGTTCTCGGCGTTGATTACAAAGGAGACAGTATATGAATGAAATGTCTCCTGTGGGAACCAGAGGAGACTCCCAGTGGGCTTGCGCTGTAGGGCTCTGGGAAGGAGAATGGAGAAGGGGCTGAAAGGAATTTCTGCAGTTGTAAGGAGCGGGGCCAAATTTAGGAAGAACGCATTTAGTGAATGTTTTTTTATTGTTCTCTAATTTCATTAAACTCTCTGATAAGAGTCATCACAATCTTTTTGAAACCAAAAAGGTATCCAGAAAGGTATAACAAGAATGAGACTATTATTCTTTGATATGATTAAAGTCTGGACAGTTGACTCCTTAAAGGTTGGACATTCTGTTTTCTTTCTCAGTTTAAATTCTAAACTACAGGGCAATGAACATCCATTGCTTTTTAAAAAGAATGTATTGATTATGAATTTTAATATATGAACCTATAGGTCATATTCCCATCAATTATAGTCTTAAGTTCCCTCTCCCCATCCCTCATTCCACTGAGGACCCTCCTCAGTGGGGCTATGGGTGTTCTCTTTGGAGTCATGAATGTGCCACTATCTGTGGTGAGAACCCCGGTGCAGGAGGGTCTCTGGAATGGTGACCCCAACACCAGTAGGAGTGGAAAAGAGGAGGTTTTATTCTTGAAACTGGGGTCAGTCCATAGCTGAGATAGCTTTAGGGCCTGAGTTCAGTTTTCAGTTTCATTCTTTCAAGCAGGCAAGTTTCTTTTGGAGGGTGCAGTAAAATTGTTGCAGTTTGCAGGTGCGGGGGAGGGAAGGGGTTGAATTTCAAAAACAATTGCTATAAATTATTCAGCCATGACCAGGTTGCCAGTATCATAGCCAGTTCACCATCTATGTTTTCCTTCTTCTACCCATGCTAAGACTCCATAGCCCTCCTAGGCCTTGGAAAGTTCCAGTTCATGGAGTTAGGAGAAGAGACTGGACGTTCTCTCACTGATGAATGATTTCTATCTTAACGATTGTCTATTCTCTTTCAACATTACCTCGGGATACTCTTTCCCATCCTGTGGCTCATACAACGAATCCACCCCAACTTCCATAATTCAGCCATTGTCTACACTATGTAAAAATGAAGGACAGAATGGTTGATAGGTCTGTTCTAGAATATACTACAGGGGTTGGTGGCAAGAGACACCACTGGGCAATCAGACAGCTAAGCTGGCAAAATCTACCTTGATCCTTTAGCTATGGCCTCCAGCTAGTTTCTTAACTCCTCAGAGACCCAGGTTCCTCAACTGCAGGATGGTATGACATCAGAGGGCTGCTGGGCTGTGTATACTAAGGGATCCCAACACACCATAGGTATTCAATTTTGATAGCTGTTGCTATTATTGAATGATGAATAAATCATCGGCTAAAATCATTGTCTGACTGTGGGTAAAGAAGGAACCCATTTAATAGGAGGCCATCTTTAAAATGGGCCATCTCTTAACTTGATTTCTTCAAGTCAAAAATGCCCCAATGGCATCCATAAGGCTCTAAATTGAATATCCAGTCTCTCTCTCTCTCTCTCTCTCTCTCTCTCTCTCTCTCTCTCTCTCTCTCTCTCTCTCACACACACACACACACACATACACACACTCATGCATGTAATTATAAGCCTGGAAAATGTGATATATTTCAGTAGTGCCTTTAAAAAGACAAGAGACCACTTTAATCGATGCCCACGTAAGCCTGTTTGGGGCACAGAAGTCAGGTGTTCATAGCGGTAGGACCTTTAAGGAGATGTGTCACTTCCTCTGTGCCACCCAAACTGTCTCTAGAAGCCAAGTGAAACATTCCATCAGTGAAGGCTGCCAAGCGGAGGTGAGCAAAGCACTCCTAGCCAGCAGTACCATCTGGAGCAGAGTCTTCCTGCTCCATGTGCCTCACAGAAAGAATAAAGCTAATCTCCCAGAAATCACACCCCACCAGCATCCTCCTGCCACAATCCAGATCTGAACCAGAGCCAAAGTCTTAGGTGTGCAACTTTTGAGTCTTCACGCTGGAGATAATACTAGGTGTCTCCATCTGTGTTAATTTTTTGGAAGCAAAGATGGTGGAAAATGAAGTCTGTTCCCAAACATAATATTTAAATATTTTTAAATTTTTATTATATATATATTATAATGGGTCATACTTTGCTGTCCCCTCACCCCAACTCCCATTATCCTTGGGGTCCTCCTGAGAGGGATTATGGTATTCACTGTGGGGTCTTGAAGGCCTCGGGTCATGAAGGTGAGGGGTGGGGACAAGCTCGGTGGGCAAGAAAGCTTACTATGCAAGTTTGATAACCAGTGTTCAGCTCTCCAAAGCCCACCTGAAAAAATGAGACATAGTAGTACCTGTCCATTTCCTCAGGGCACTGACAGCAAGATGGGAGACAGAGACAGGCTAGTCTCTGGAAATTCATGGGCCAGATAGCCTGGCTGTCACAGCAGGAGACACGACATCCTGGATCAGTAGAAGGTGAGGGTCAACACTCAAGGTTGTCCTCTGACCTTCACAAGCATGCTCTGGCACACACACACACACACACACACACACACACACACACACACACACACGACACACAAAATAAAATAAAAAGTCTAAAATGAACTTAGCCCATCCCAGAAATTTTGGATATGTGGACCTAAATTGACCCTACATCATATCTATCCCATACGGAAATGTTCTTATTTGCAGAGAAATGCTAGAGGTCCAGAGTGATCATCCTATACCGTTTGTCCATGAGTGGTTTCCACAGACATGAAAGAAGCCCTTCTCAACACCACATGCACATTAAAGCCAGCTGAACCTTCTTTAAAAATAAATATACTAGCCAGGAGTGGTGGTGGAGACCTTTAATCCCAGCACTCGGGAGGCAGAGGTAGGAGGATCACTGTGAGTTCAAGGCCACCCTGAGACTACATAGTGAATTCCAGGTCAGCCTGGGCTAGAGCGAGACTCTGCCTTGAAAAACCAAAATAAATAAATAAATAAATAAATAAATAAATAAATAAATAAATAAATAAATAAATAAATAAATAAATAAATAAATAAATAAATAAACAAACAAACTAATGCCAGGAACCTACTCGCAGAGCTCTTGATTATGTTGGCTTGATGTGGGACAAAAAGAGGGGGAACACCTTGTTTTTTGGTTTTTTCTTTTCAAGTTGGCATTGACAGTACAGCTTAATTTCATTAAACCCTTGAAGGTTTTGTTGAAAAATTAGTGTGGTAGAGGCAGGCAGATCGAGAGTTTGAGGCCAGTCTTGGCTAATAGCGAGTTTGAGGCTGTTCTGGTCTGTCTCAACACCACCACCACCTACCAAAACAATAATTCTCAAATGCCATCTGAAACTCCACCTGCAAGTCTGAGGAGTGTGTGGTGGGGAGGGGAGGTATGCGAGGTAATGTGTGGTGTGTGAGAGAGATGGGGAAAGAATAACCAGGCTCTACCTGTAAACCTCAAACCCTGATGGGAATACATGCAGATTAGGGCACAGGTCAAGCATTCATGACCCTGTGACGTCCTGTGGCTGTAATAATGGCTTTCTTCTCTGAGATCTGGGTTATACTCTAAGTTTAGTTCAGCGAGGGCTGGAGAGATAGCTTAGTGGTTAAAGGGGCTTACTTGCAAAGTGTGATGTTCTGGATTTGATTCCCCAGTATCCACATAAACCCCGATGTACATTTGTCTAGAGATTGTTTGCAGTAGCAGGAGACCCTGCTATTTCCATACGAAAAGAAAAAAGAAAGAAAAAGAGAGAGAGAGAAGGAAGAAAGAGAGAGAGAAGAAAGAAAGAAACAAAGAAACAAAGAAAGAAGCAAAGAAGGAAGGAAGGAAGGAAGGAAGGAAGGAAGGAAGGAAGGAAGGAAGGGGAAAGACAGAGAGAAAGAGAAAGACAGAACAAAAGATAGAAGGAGAGGTAGGGAGGAAGGAAAGAAAGAAAATTAACCTTAAAAATATCAGCAAGTAAATTAAGTAAAGATTAAAATAATCTCAAAAGGATTGTTTTGTTCACAGCGACAATGCTTTTCTCCTATTTGTATCCAACACCATAGAATGAGAAAAACAACAATAATCACAACCATAGACTCCCAGTTATTCGCTGTTCCCAGTCTGTACTTAAAAGCAAGGAAAGAAACATATTTTTACTGCTGCTTTCAATTTTCCTTAATCACTGGTATTTGTTTTGCTTTAGTGCTTTACTCTCTGACTTCCTGTGTGAGAGGTGCTTTATATATTCAATTTACTAGTGAGCTATGAGACGGAAGGAGTCTTAATGGGAAGCTCAAAGAATACGGATTTTTTATGCCATTTTTTAACCGATGATACCTATGTAATTTCATTCTTAATTATCTGTGGCTTGTCCTGTCCATGGATCAACAAAGACGTATATAAAACACGTCTGTACTCGGTAATGCTTTCAGAAAATTACACAATCAAATAGGTGGGAAGGCATTTGTTAAAGTGCATTTAGTCCTTTATGTGAAGTTTCCTATACATAGATTCTCAGCATTATCGCTCTCAGGTTGTTAACGAGCTTTCCCAAGATTTAAGTCTTGGAATGATTGTAATTTTCCTTGACCCTCTTTCAAGCAGTTGAGTTTTATATCACCGTGTGATTCGGTGAAGAGTCACATCATGTCGTCTTGGGTTTCCTCAATGGTGCTTGACATGAAAAGCAGGGGGAAAGAATCGTAAAGAGGGAAAGAAAAATAACATTGTTTTCAGCTTCTGCTTCTCGGTGGCTTCAGCCATGATTTGAGAAGAGAGCTTTCAACATCGTGAAAGGATATTTGGAGGCTGAGCCCAGAGACTCTACTGAGTTGTCCTAGAAAATTCTCACTTTGCACCTCACCTACCTACGAAGTGATAAATAAATTGTAGTTACAGGCTACATTAATTCAATTTGCTCAGCATGGACATATCTGACATTCCATTACTTCTGTGTGTCAATCATTAGATTTTAAAAATATAATTTATGTATATGTATATAATTCATTTGCTTGCAAGCAGAGGAAGAGAGAAGAGAGAGAGAGAGAGAGAGAGAGAGGGAGAGGGCATGCCAGGACTGCCAGCTGCTATAAGCAAACTCCAGATGCATGTGCCTCTTTATACAGCTGCTTTACATTGGTACTGGGGAATTGAGCCCTGGGTCATTAGGCTTTGCAGGCAAGATCCTTAACTGCTGAACCTTCTCCCCAACAATCATTAGATTATTAATGGTGCTTGTTTGAGTGACTTTTATATGATATCCACATGATCAATCAACTGGTTATTTATGATCCACATATTGTGGGTCTAGTACTGTGCTGGTTCCCATGGCAACAAAGCCGAAGATGCTGTCATCATCAGCAAGCCTCACAATTTATACATGAGGGGTCAGACTTTCGCAAGTGAGATAATTAGAGAGGGATCATTAGCTTTAGAAGTTCAGGAATGACCAGAGCATGTACAATACTTGAAAGTACCTAATGAAAGGCATGTGATATGGACTCGGAAGGTGAGACAGGGTAAACCAAGAAACACAAAGTTAGTGTGTGTGTGTGTGTGTGTGTGTGTGTGTGTGTGTGTGTGTGTGTGTATGCTTAGTGTGACCTGTCACCTTTCCAAACATCCATCCCTGGCCTAGCCCTTCTATCCCTTACCATATGATATCACTCAGGTTCAGCTCTCTCTTAACTGCCATGTAGACTATTACAATAGCTCTGAGCACTTCCTGTGCCTAATCAACAATTCATGGAGGTGACACAGTGATCATTTTATCATTTTTCACTTAAAATTAGACTTGATCAGTCCCCTGCTCACTTTCCTCCCAATACCTTCTCAATGCTCCAGAAATAAAATCCAGACCTTTGACATAGACTACCAGACGCAATGATCTGGACCACACAGATCTGCTTAGCTCCAAGCATATTATTCCTTGATCATGAGGTTCCTCCTCCACTTCCCTTTTTTAATATTTATCTTTTAAAATAATTTATATATTTATTATTATTTCCAAGGAGAGAGAAAGAGAGAGAGAGAGAGAGAGAGAGAGAGAGAGAGAGAGAGAGAGAGAATGGGTGCACCAGAACTTCCAGCCACTACAAACAAACTCCAGATGCATGCACCACTTTGTGCATCTGGCTTTATGTGGGTACTAATGACCCAAACTTGGGTCATTGGGCTTTGTAAGCAAGTGCCTTAACCACTGAGAAATCTCTCCTGCACTGTCTTTTTAATTTTTTGAAGTCAGGATCAGAGGAGAAAAGAACTGTGGCTTTTGCTTAGTGCTATAGAACCAAAGTCCATTTTTTTGTGCAACTCTTTAAAAATATCACCTTTGTTTAGAAGGTATGATCCCCATTTTAAAAATTACTGTTCACTTCCAGAAAATGTAAGGTCACAGTTTGGGTAATTATCAGAGTTGTAATTCAAGTTCCTGTCTTCTGACCACCATTTCAAAGCAGAAGGACGTTATTTATAATTAATGATAAATGAACCATGATGAGAAAGATGAGTGAAAGGTAATTTCAAATGTTAAAGCCTGGATTAATAAGGAAATAATAGTGTCATAAAATTGATAACTGTAAAATACAAGAAGGATGTACCAGAAGGACATCCAGCCCACATAGCTCCTCCTTGAAGACTGTACTGACACAGCTTTCTGCTCCTATTTCTGCTATGCGGCAGGGTGACATTAGACCAGTCATATCAGTTCACCAAGTTCAAGTTGTTTATCTGGACAAAGAGGGAGAAAAATTATATGAGCTAGAATTAGGCAAAGATTTCTTAAAATTAATACTAAAAACAAGATCTTACCAGAAGGAAAAGACAGGCTTAGACAAGGAGGGAAAGTTTGTAGATCATATAAAGGACTTTTATATTTTTATATGATCTGACACATTATCAATAACGTACTGGTTGACAGAAGAAAATATAAAGAATGTTTAAAATACTTAGGAAACCATCAACCATTTTGGTTTTAAACGGGTGAAACACTGGCACAGAAACCCACTAAAGAAGATACACAGATGGTCGATGTGTACGAAAGGAGGCTGAGGTCATCGGTGGGGAGGGACATGTAAAATACCAGCACAATGAAATACCAGCACATATCTGGAATTCTTAGCAGTAAGCCTCAGAATGCTCATGTACATATGTCCACAATGTAAAAGGTATGATTTGAAAAACTATTTACATATCTTAAAATGTTAAGTATACATCTATCAAGCCCCTGACCCCCGCCATTTTGCTCCTAGACTTTTACCCAAGGATAGTGGATGTCTCTGTCTATACAAACACTTGAACATGAGTGGTCATAACAGTATTATTTTAACAGCAATGATCTAGAAAAATGTTCATTAACAGACAAAAGAGATCAATAGTGTATGCTATATAATGAGAATGTGCTAATGAAAACCAAAGATGTGGATGAACCTCAAAATAACTTAAGTGAAGAAACAGGATAAAAGATATGAATAATTCCACTCACAAAAAAAAAATCTGAATTGTATTCTAATTGATAATGACAGAGAAAGGATCAGTAGTTGTCTGGGCATGGGCAAGAGGTGAAATTGGTACGAGAATGAATTTACAAGGGACAAAACCAATGGGTAGCTCATTGTCTTGAATGTGGCAATATAGTGGGTACATAGATAGACATTCAAACCATCAATTTGTAGAGTTTCAATAAAGCAGCTCACTATACCTTAATCCCATCTTAATAAAACTGTAAGAAATACAAAAAAGTCATAGTGATCTTGCAAAGCTTGCTGGCCAGGCTCAATTCCCCACTACCCATTTAATTTTATCTCAATAAATATTTAAAATTTCATGTAATAAGATTATGAAAAGATTTCTCATCATAGACGTACACCCAGTGAAAGGTTAAAGAGTAAGGGTATTTCCCCAAGACTTGCAAACCAGACTTCTAGGGGTCGATACCCATTGGTGATACTGACCACTGGGAGAAACTGAAGGTTTTATTCAAATATCACTCACTTCCGGTTAATGCCTACCATAGACAAAAGTTAGGTATTTCTGAGTTTTCTAGTACTTAGAAAACTGGGGATGGGGGTGGAAGCTGGAGAGATGCCTCAGTGGTTAATAGGCACTTGAGTACAAAGGCTGACAGATGGGTTCGATTCCCCAGTACCCACAGAAAGACAGATGCACAAAGTGGTGCATGCATCTGGAGTTTATTTGCAGGGGCAAGAGACCATGGAGTGCCAGAACCAGACCCACAAGGTGGTGGCCCTGGTGTTCTCTCTCTCTCTCTCTCTCTCTCTCTCTCTCTCTCTCTCTCTCTCTCTCTGCTTGCAAATAAATAAAAATATTTAAACAAAAAAAAGGAATACACAGATATGTCCAGCTCTTTCACACTCTTTTTCAGGTTCACAGGGGGTAGATGCATGCTTAAATATTTTCCATGACCCCCTCAGTTGCAGAAATTAGTAATTGTTATGCAAAGTAATCAATGGTATTTTTCCTTTTTTCTTTCTGCATACCCCAGGATTTACTGGTTCCTGAACCTAAATGCAACTGTTGTCTTTCTGGTGATCTCTTACATCCAGCACTCAGCGGTCTGGGCCCTTGTTATATTAATTCCTTTCATGTCTACACTGATGGTGCTGGTAACTCTTCATATGATGTCCTGTAACCTGCTTTATCAGCCAGACTCACGTAAGTAAATCTCACTTGGCATTACTGTTCAGGGATTTGGTTTCTCTTGATGTATCTCTTTCTTTGATTCCATATAACTTCTTTCAATTTTCATAATTTGAGGAGTCTGCCAGGTATTATACTCAAGAGATTTCATCAGCAAGAATATTCACAATCTCTCTCTTCACCTACCTGGCTTTGGCCTCAGCTAGTATCTCATTTCTACTCATTTCACCCTTCTCCCACCCTAATGGTATTGAAGCACAGATCACTTTAGGATTTCATCAGTATATTTCATCATACATGCTGTAATGGTTAAGTTTTGTTGTCAACTTGACCTTTCAAGTAATCTTGGGTGGGTCTCTGAGGATGTTCACAGGAAGGCAGCCTCTCAGTAGGGGACATAACGTAAGGAAGCTCAAAGGAGCTAGAAGTAAACACGCTTTCCTGTGTGGGCAGTGCAGGAAGGAAATTCCAGAGACTCAAGAAGCCATTAAGTCTGAGGAAGGGTTTCAAGACCCCACCCTAAGGCTATATAAAGGGGAAGAAATTCTCTTCTTAGCACGCCCCCTAGCCCTCCTGCCATTTGCTGTTCTGTGTGTGATGTTGGTGATGGGTTTTTCTCTCTGCTTGGACCCATGAAAGAGGACCAGCCTCTTTCACTTTTATGGGACTTCCCCTGGATCTGTAGCTTGAATAAATCGTTTCCTCTCATAAACAGTGCCTGGTTTGGAGATTCATCCCAGTGACGTGTGGCTGACTACAACACACGCTTAGGCATTTCATATATATTACATGTTATTTGACTATATATATATATATATATATATATATATATATATATATATATATATATAGTGTGTGTGTGTGTGTGTGTGTGTGTGTGTGTTAAATACTTTTTTGGAAAATCTAAGTGGCTGAGGAGACTCTGCTGGCCTGACTTCAACTCCCCATCACTCATAGAAAGCTGGGCACAAAGGGTATATGTCTTCCATCCCAATGTGCCTATGGCAGTGGGAGAGCCAAGAGAAGTCCATGGGCCAGCCAGGCTGGCACACACGAAGTGCACAGACAAAACAACCAGGAAGACCCTGTTTCAAGCAAAGTGGAAGGAGACCCCAAGGTGGTCCTCAGACCCCCGCATGTACACCATAGCACATGCCCGTACACACACACACACACACACACACACACACACACACACACACGCACACACGTAATAAAAAAGACACGATCATGCTTTTAAAAATATTTTATTCATTTGAGAGAGTGAGAGAGAAAGAGGCAGACAGAGAGAGAGAGAATGGTCACACCAGATCCTCCAGCCACTGCAATAGAACTCGAGACACAAGCACCACCTTGTGCACCTGCCTTTACGTGGGTACTGGGAATCAAACTCGGGTCCTTATACTTTGCAGACAAAGGCCTTAACCACTAAACCATCACTCCAGACCTGATAATGCTTTCTTTTAAATAACTCACACAGATGAATGCATATAAAAATGTTTAAATTTAAATTTGTGTTTGTTTTAATTTTGAGAGTCTCATTATATAGTCAGTCTGGCCTAATGTAGTTCATATAACCCTCAGGCTCTCCTGCCTCAATCTCCCTAGTTTTGAGATTACAGGCATATGCTACTACATTTAGATATTAAATTTATTTAACTGATATGTCAAGACAAAAAATTATACATGTTTATAGACAGTATATGATGTTTGTTATCAGATAGATTTTTGTAATGTTTGCATAAGGTTAAACATATCTGTTATGCTTTCTTTATGGTAAATACACCCAAAATTCTTTTTTCTAGCTTTTTAAAATACACAACACAGAAAGAACTATGGGGGAGGCGGTACACACCTGTCATCCCAGGACTTGGGGGGGAGTAGAAGTATGAAGATCACAAGTTCAAAGCTAACCTCAGTTACATAGTGAATTCAAGACTTGCCTGGGCTGCATAAAACTCTATCCTAAAAAAATATAAATAAAAATAACCAAAATGCAAAGTACGTTACTATTCTCTATAGTCACCCTAGTATGCAATAGCACACCAGAACTTCTCACTCATATCAAATACTAACCTAGTACCCATGGATCAACCTTCCCCAACATCCCTCCCTGTTACTCTGATCCTCTGATAACCGCCAGCCCACTCCTATCAGCGGTGAGACCAACTGATGTAGATTATGGCAATGGGTGAGGCCATGTTCTACTTGTCTTGCACATCTCGCATGTATGGTCTCCAGTGTCATCCCTGTTGAGATGCAAGGATTGCATCCTTTCTATGGCAGAATAGTATCCTTTGGCCATGTGGACCAGGCTTCCTTTATCTATTCATCAGTTGATGGACCCTTAAGTTGTTTCCACTTCTTGTGAACTGAGCATAGTGCTACAATAAACATCACAGTGCAGAAGGAGAATTTCTTTCAAGCCCAGGCTGGCTTGGAACTCACTGTGTGGCTCAAACAGACCCTGAACTCATAGCAACCTTCCTGCCTCAGCCTCCACGGTTCTGGGATTACAGGCACAAACCATCACAATTCACAAGAGACTTTAATACCATGAACTATCTGGTCACTGTTCAAATATCCCTGATTATCTTGTATTTTAATTTCATGTTTTGTTCAAATAAAAGGAATATGAGCAAGGCCCATATATTCCAAATGGCATATTAAGATTGTAAACTATCTCCCCCTTCCTCTAGGTCTCCACCTCACCTTCCTCTCTGTATATACTTCCTCTCTCTCTCACACACACACACTCTCTCTCTCACTCTCTCTCTCTTTCTCTCCATCTCCCTTTATTCTCCATCTCCCCTTCTGCTATGTCTTTATCTTTCCATTACTCTGTCTTCAACTCTCTCTTTCTCTCCTCTTCTTCCTCCTCCTCCTTCCTCTTTGTCTCTATGAAGGTATTTTAAAGAAGCCTGAGCTCACCACAGTCTTTCCATGGTCTGGCTGGCCAGCAGCATTGGAGCCTGTGGTGTCTGCCTGGCTCCACTGAGCACATTATTCTTGTGCATTCCTTGTCAATTTCCTAACAGACTTGGGTACTGCATCAGATTTAAATATTTTCCCCGAAATCCGTCAAAGATGCCATTGTTTAATTAAGAGGCATACTGTCCTTTTGTTTTTTCAGCGTCAGTATCTATTGATGGCTGTTGCCTATATTCAGTATTCCACTAAGGGAAAAATTAGATCTGTCTTGCACCTGCTCAGATATCTTATGCGTGTCACATTACACAGTTTTGTATGATTGCTTTTCACCTTGAAACACTGAATTTTTATATCCACTACACACTAATCCCATTCCTCACGCCTCCCAGACCTGGTTAACAGTCTCCATTGTCTGTTTCATGACTGGAACCACTTTACATTCTTCAGTGTTGGAAGTTGTCATGTTTCATGTAATCTTCTTTATTTAATTATCTTGTTGCCTATGTGTTTGGTATACTATCCACATAGAGTAATTATCATTTCATGACTGACTTGCTTTATTTAACCTGATATCCTCAGATTTTACCCATGTTGTAGCTTATGACATAGTTAAGGCTCAACTGTTGCTCCATCGTATGTGTGTAACACATTTTATTTGTATTTCTCTTTTTCTTACATTTTCTTTATTATGAATGTGTTTGTTTTAGGCAGAATGTCATGTAGTACAGATTGGCTTGAAACTCACCATATGGCTGAAGATGACCTTGAACTCCTCTTTATCCTGCCTTCCCCTCCCACGTGCTGAAATAGAAGTCGTGGGCCACCACATCCAGAATTCATTTTCTCTTCCATTCCTCTGTTCTTAGACATTTATCATGCCCACACTTCTTGGCAAATGTAAATACTGCTGTGAGGGAAGTAAGTCTGTAAATCCTTCTTTTAATTCTTTTGGGTAATATGCCCAAAGGAAGAATTGATTCTTCTTTAATGATTTGAGTGATCTTCATACTACTTTCCATAATGTCTGCACCATTTTATATTCCCATCAGCATGAGAATTCCCCTCTATTATCTCTACGTTTTCACCAACACATGCTATTTTTGTTGTTTTTTTTTAACTGAAGCCATCCTGATGAGTGTAAGGTGTTGTCTCACAGAGGGCTTGTTGTGCATTTCTTTAATGATTGATGTGACCGTTTTTTCATGTTAATTAGCCACTTGTATATGGGCATTGATAAAAGATCTATTAAAGCCCTTTTTCCATTTTGAAAATCAGGGTGTTTGGATTTTTGTGGTGGTTGTTAGGCAGTAGAAGCTAATTATTTTTCTGAATTTTAATCTAATATCAGACCTATGGTTTACCATTGTTTTCTTCCATTGCACACATCGCCTTTTCACTCCAATATTCCCTTTGACATGCAGATGTTATGCTTCATGTCAGCCTATTTGTTCATTGGTTCATTCGTCTATTGTTTCCTAGTTGGGCTTTTGAAATCATGACCCAGTGCATTGCTTCCTCTAAAACATTAACACTTCTAGGTTTCCCTTTGGGGTGTGTAATTCTTTTTGGGTATTTTTACATATATTATAAGATGAAAGTTCAACTTTATCTGTTGAATGGGGTTATCCATTTTCCCAACTCATTTCCTCATCATGGAATCTTGGCACCCTGTTGAATATTATTTGACTCTGTGTGTGTGTGTGTGTGTGTGTGTGTGTGCGCGCGCTTCTGAGTTTTCTGAGTTCTTTGTTTGGTGTCATGAATGCATGTTTCCTTTGCTTACTTTCTTAACATTTTATTTGTAACCTCTGTACATAAAGGCAATATATTCTGATCATAATTCTCTCACACCATCCTCCCTTTCTCCCCATCATGAATCCCCCCTCCACTGAATCCCTTCCTCTTTCCAACTAGTCTCTCTTCTATTGTGATGTCATCATTTTTCCTCCTATGGTGCAGGTCTTGTGTAGGGTAGCATCAGCCACTCTGAGGTCATGAATACCACAGCCACTTTGTGACTGGAAGACAGTATTTCAAAGCACTCTTCCCTTTTCTTTGCCTCTAACATTCTTTCATCGCCTTTTCCATAACAGTCTCTGAGCCTTGGAGGATGAGCTGAACACTCCACAGTCACCTCCCAGCACTGTGATGAGTTTTGAGATCTTCCATGAGTGTATGTTTCTATCTTTATATCAGAACCACACAATCGTGATTACTGTTGTCTTGTGCTATGTTTTGAAATCAGGAAGTATGAGGCATCCAAATTTGTCTTTCTTTCTCAAGACGGTTTTACCTACTCAAGGCTACAGAGAAGACCATATGTGTTTTAGGATGTTTTTATATTTCTGTAAAAAAACACATTAAAAAACGATCCAATACAATAACTGGTAGATTTCAGAACTAGGCAGAAAGAAGTCTGTCACTGCCCACTGCCCGCGGGGGCAATGATAAAACATGCACACACACACAAACACTCACACACCGCATATGGGTAGAAGAATGTGCATTCTTTCTTTATTGCTCTCTCAGATCTCATTGCTCATACCTCATACCTCATACCTCATGCAGATATGCTACAGAATATATAGAGAGAGCTCCTTTCCAATCAGGGAGCTATTTATTGGTCTATGATAAGAACCTGTGGGCATGATGTGCAAATAGCCTAATCAGGACTACCTCCTGAAACTCATTAAGCCAAGCCCCTCTTGGCAGGCTGTCAGGTGCCATCCAAGACTAAGCCAGGGTGTGCCTCCAAAGGCCCCCAAAAGCTTTCACCCCTGACAAAGTCCATACAGATCCATCCCTAGAAAGCTGTAGAATGAGACCTTCTGGAACCCCATTAGGAAATAATAACAGTGTTGATTTTTGATAGGGATTGAATGACACTGGAATGCATTGAATCCGTAGACCACTTTGGATAGTATGAACATATTCACATTATTAAATATTTCAACTTGACTCTAAAGCATAGAGTATTTTCCTCCTCTTCCTTCTCCTTCTTCATTAGCCCAGGATGGCCTCCACCTCACAACATAGCAAGGCATAATCTTCTGATCCTTCTGTTACCCTTTCCCAAGAATGAGGAGTGTAGGCAGGTATCATAATATCTAGACCCTTTAATTTCTTTCATCAAAGTTTTCTATTTGCCAGTGTACAAGTCTTTTACCACCTTGGTTAAATTTATTTCTAATTACTTATCTTTTGGGTGCAATCGTGAACGGTACTATCTCCCTAACTTTCCTGACAGATCAGTCATTGTTGAGATATAGAATCACAACTGATTTTTTAGTTGTTAATTATATATATTCCCTTAAGTTTGGTAGATATAGAATAATTTTATCTGTGAATAGACATAGTTTCACTTCTTGCTTCCTGAAATTTCTGGCTTCATTTTTTTCTTATCAAATGGCTCTCTTTAGAGCTTGCAACTCTTTGTCTGATGTTAGTGGTAACAGTGAGCACGTTCACCCAGTTTCTCTCCTTATAGGAAGATCCTTCAGATTTCCCTATTGGATAGGATGCTAGCTGTAGACATCATATATTTGGTTTTCATTATGTTGAAGTGATCCTTCTATTCCAAGTCTTTGCTAATTTTTAAAATATTTCATATATTTATTTGCAAGGGAGAGAGAGAGAGAGAGAGAGAGAGAGAGAGAGAGAGAGAGAGAGAGAGAGAGAGAGAGAGAGAGGGAGGGAGGAAGGGGAGAGGGAGAGAAATGGAATGGGCAGGGCAAAACCTTTTCCACTGGAAACAAATTCCAGATGCATGTGCCATTTACATGGGTACTGGGGAATCAAACCCAGGTCATAGGGGTTTCCCAGCAGGTACCTCTCACCACTGCTCCATCTCTCTAAGCCCCTTTTCTGATTTTTACAACTTTCTTCTTGATTCAATCCTGAGAGATTGTGTCTTTCTAGGAATTCATCCATCTCTTTTAGATTTACAGTTTGTTATTGTACCATTGTTTATAGTAGCTGTGTTTCATTTCTGTGACACTGATTTTAATATGTGCTTTCATTTCCAATGTTAGCGATTTGAGTGTTCTCTCTCCTCTGCTGAGTCTAGGCAGATAAGGTGTTGTTGGTGTGGTGCTGCTTTCAATTGTTCTGGAAAGAATAATACTTGGTTTCCTTGCCTCTTTCTATTCTTTTCTGTTCTCTACTTTCTTGATCTCTATTTATCTTCCTTCATCCGAATTTGGTTTAAGTTTTCTTGAGTTCCTTGAAGAATAAGTTGTTGATTAGAGATCATTCTTTTTCTTTATTGTAAAAAAAAATAATGGCTGCTGTTTCCCTTGTGCTCCATAGGTTTCCTTTCATACCATTTGTTTTCATTTACATACAAGCCTTTATGTTTTCTTCCCTGACCTGTTTTTTGCTTGTTCTGTCCATTTTCACAAGATTTTGATATTTTAGAACATATCAGCCCATTGTCTATGATAAACATTTTAAATATTATTCCTGGCTTGTTGGGAATTAGATTCTTGTGTTATTTTCTGTGCACAAGTTGTTTTTATTTTCTTCAACTTCTTTTGTGTTACCTTTCCTTGGGGGTTAATAGTTTTAATAAAATTGATCCATTCTCTTGCTTACTGTTTCTAGATTTCAAGTTGTGGTGGAGAGGTTTTATGAACTTTCAAGTTATAAAAGAATGCATTACTATTTTCTTTTGGCATTCATAATGTTTTTTTTAACTTAACACCTCTGACCCTAGGTTCTAAAACTAAATGCAAGTGTATAATATGACATTTTCATTATCCTTTCATCTGCCAATGGGTCTCTAGGCTGGCTTCATTTCATAGCTATTGTGAATAGAACAGCAATCACCATGGATATGTAAATCTCTCTGTGTTAGGATTTGGAGTCCTTTGGGTGTATGCACAGGAGTAGACTAGCTGGGTCACATTTCTATTTCTAATTTTTCAAAACTCTTCCATACAGATTTCCATAATGGCTGTGCTTGTTTTCATTTCCACCAGCAATAAACAGGGTTATCTTTTCCTTACACCTACAAGCATTTGTTGTCAGATTTTTTGTTTGTTGTTTGTTTTTGAGATAGGGTCTTGATCTAGCTCAGGATGACCTGTAATTCAACAGATAGTCTCAGGCTGTCCTCAAACTCACAGTGAGTCTTAAACCTCAGCCTCCTGAGTGCTGAGCTCAAAGGCGTGGACCAGCACACCCAGAAGTTGTCAGTATTCTTGGATGGGATGAGATGCAATCTCAAAGTGGGTTTTTAACTTGGCATTTCCAAGTACATCTTTTCCCACATTCATATTGAGTTCTTCTGAGCTCATGTATTAGGATGCATGTATTTTTCACCATTGATTTGGGATGCCATGCTTCTACTTGAACCCAGGGAATTTCTCTTGTTCCCTTGGCCAGTCTTTCTGTCCACCTTGTTAAACTCTGCCATTAATTTCTGACGTAATTCCCTTCTGACTGTCTAAATGACTCAACTACCCAATTGCCAGTAATAGCAATGCAACAATGAGTTGAATTATTCAGATTGTCATTCACCAGGTCACTCACCAATGTCACTCACCCATGTCACATTAATTCTGCCCCATGCCCGTGAGGCAGGTGGGAAGGGGCTGCTCATCGAATTTGATTCCAGGTGTCACACCTCTGCTCCTGGCAGACCTGAGCTTTTTATCATTTCCACTGTACTTGCCACATAGGTTCAAACTGTCTGCTCAAGGATGTATTTGGGCATTCCTATGTTTTATAAATTCTTAGAGTATGGTAAAGGCTCAGTTTTTAAAAAATATTTTATTTACTGGCAAGCAGAAAGAGAAGAGAAACCGACAGACAGAATGGGTGTTAGGGTGTCCTGCCACTGCAAACTCCAGATTCATTCACCAGTCTGTGCATTGGGCTTCAGGTGGGTACTGGGGAATCAAACCTGGGTTGTCGGGCCTTACAGGTAAAGCCCATGTAACCAATGAGCCATCTCTCCAGCCATGCAGAACCAGATGCATAATTCAATGAGATAAGAACTCAGAGAAAGTAGCTGACCTGGAACCAAAACCTTGTTGCTCTTGGGCTTGAATTCAGGCTACCAGGCCACATCGTGAGGCAAAGAAGTACTTAAAGTAACATCTTCGAAGTGGCTCTCTTACTTCTCAGAGCTCTGGGACCACCATTTCATAGGACTTTTCCTTCTGGTAATCAGTAGAGTAAGATTGATATTCAAAAACACAAAGCCTCTCTGTCAGCCTCAAATAGTGAGAGAGAGAAAAAGAGGGAGAGGGAGACAGAGAGAGAGAGGGAGAGAGAAACTATATTAACATGGTGGGATATGACTATAATCCCATAATTTCAAGTGCCAGGCTATATACCCTGCCTCAAAAAAAAGCCCTTAAATATAACCACTCATCTACACATATAAAAGTTCTTCTTTAAAGTTCTTCTTTCATATTTTCTAGACAACTATGCAGATTTCACCCATTTACTTCCCAGTATCCAACTTGAAAATATATTTCATCCGAATAAAGAACTACAATTCTTCAAGTATTTCAGGTCTATTTAATCAACTGTGTTAATGTCAGTCTAGTAGTCCAGAGCTTCATACTTAGGTAAGCTTTCTCTGGGTATTCAAAGGAAAAAGAAATTTAATTAGCTGCAAGGACTCAGCATTTTTACAGAAGGATTTCTGTAGGGGGTTGATTTTTGTTTGTTTGTTTGCTCGCTTTCATTTTCATTGTTTTGTTGACAGTTTCCAAGTTACTACAACAGGTGGGTGGTGTAGAAGCCAGCATAGCCGCCTTGCAAATTCCTAGATCACCTTCTGATAATGGAGTCAAACTCTATCTCTCCTCTAGCAAAGTACATAATCCCTATTTTGGCTTCTTCCTTTCTGATGACTAAATTGGAAAATCCTCAAAGCTGTAATTCAAAGCCATAGGTGACCTTAAAGAAATGATTTTTTTTTATAAGCTACCTTTTATCTTAAGGTAACTTTTCAAATGTGGGCTATGCGTCCCGTTAAGTTTAGCTGTCAAGCAAGTCTTCATTTGCATTTCTTCCCACTGCTATAATTTTGAGAACTGGCAGGTGACCAAAGGAGAAAAAAGTGCATCTATAGTCTAGAGTGCAATGTAGGCTTTTTTATTATAATTAAGCACCATAGATATTCATGATTAGACCAAGGTCAGAGGCACAGAACATCAGAGCCAAGGACTCGCAGGCACAAAGAAGAGAAAAAATCATTCTCTAAAGGTCTTTTTTTTCTAAGTAGTAATAGCTACAATATTTTTAGTTTTGCAATAAAACATTGAAAATAGCTCATCTGTTTTATTTTAAGCTGTGCACGCCTGGTGTGTTTGTCGCGCACATTTAAGCCAGAGCTTGAAGTCTCAGCGGAATTTTTCTTCCCACCTTCAGTCTTCCAACTTCCCGTTTCTGCACTGGATGCACAAAAGTAATTTGGCAATAGGTTATATATATATATATATCTTAGTCTACATGATACCCAAAATTATTTGGATGAAAGATCTATTTTTTAATGAGTCTAAAGGATTAACCCAGGGAGAAGTTGTGATAAGGTATAGATATAGGATATAGATAATTTCAAGAGAATAGCCATCTGGTGACTACAGTTTTGGGGTGCACCTCTCTCTCCTTTTGGCAGGTGTATTGCTCTCTGACTGGTTTATTGACTTGGGCTTACCTCGTAGGATCAATTTGTTTCTTCATTGTTTTTCTTCCTTCTTCCACTCGTCTCCAGCGCATCTTTAACTGTCCTTATCTTTATACTCACTTTTCCTCTCTGACAATTTCCTGATACTGAGACCTGAGGTTCCAACTAGGTGTCATGTGAACTCTTTCTTCCTCCTCTTCCTCCTCTTGTTCCTCCTCCTCCTTTTTTATATATTTTATTTTTAATTTTTAACTTTTGTGTGTGTGTGTGTGTGTGTGTGTGTGTGTGTGAGAGAGAGAGAGAGAGAGAGAGAGAGAGAGAGAGAGAGAGAGAGAGAGAGAGAGGGCCTCCAGCCTCTGCAAAGGAACTCCAGGCACACATGCCACCTAGTGCATCTGGCTTTACGTGGGTCCTGGGGAACTGAACGCAGGTCCTTCTGTTTTATAGGCAAGTGCTTTAACCACTAAGGCATCTCTCCAGCCCTCCTCCTTCTTATCGTGTTTCTAAGTGCATGGCTTTAGTTTCATCCAATACCAAACGCTCAGTTTCATATTGACCTCTCTCCTCATATTGAAAAGCACATGCTCTACTTTTGACATCTTGAAGCCTCCTTCCACTCTGGTTTCCTGAGAAAGAGTCTTTCACTGAACCTGCAACTTCCCATTCTCAGTTAGACCCGCTGACACGTTCTTCTGTCACTTTGTCCTCAACCATTCTTGGGCTTTCATCTATACCAATCACCTATCAGTAATTACCCTCCCACAGGTACTAAACACACTTCACAAAGGCCACCAAGGAGCCACAACTATAATCTCTCATGGTCATTACCAATCTGGGCTGGATTCGATCCAGTGAGTCAGAGGTGAAAAGCTCCATATTCACTTACCAGGCCCCTAACTTCTTCAATTAATCAAAGGCTGATATAATG
Organism: Zapus hudsonius; assembly: GCA_004024765.1. Lineage (NCBI taxonomy): Eukaryota > Metazoa > Chordata > Mammalia > Rodentia > Dipodidae > Zapus > Zapus hudsonius. Next base: position 31,430 of record PVHP010012474.1, read on the forward strand.
GGCCTATTGCAAGTCTTAAAGAAAAAAAATCAGTCCAAATCAATATAACCAACTTTATAACTATAAGAAAAATACCAGGGATGGAGAGATGGTTGAGCAGTTGAAGTGCTTGCCTGCAAACCCTAAGAACTCAGGTTCAAGTCCCCAGTACCCACAACATAAGGCCAGATGCACAAGGTAGTGCATTCATCTGGAGTTCATTTGCAGCTGCTAGAGACCCTGGCACACCAATCCTCCCTCCTTCTCTCTCTCTCTCTCCTCTCTTTCATAAATATATTCTTAAAAAGAAGAAATATTGATAAATTTAAGTACAAAAACTAATACTGGGTGTCATTTAAATGAGTTTAATTAAAATTTATTTTATCTAAAACATTCTCGTAGGAAACTTAAACACAATAAAAATGACATTCAAACTCTCATTTGAGTTCATATGGCAGACTCATTTGGAAAATCTCAAATGTTTTCACATGTATTCCACCATTGATCATATGACCAAGATTTGGTGTCTGTAATCTGTGGAGGGATTTATCTGGAAAATGTCACACTTCAGATGACACAGCTGAACTGCTCACAGCACAGGGTTGTCTTCACTGTCACTGGCTCAGAAAGTCCTCATGGAGACATGGAGAAAAGGTGTCCGTCTAAAAGACTGTAAAAGGAGCAATCTTGAGGTTCAAATCAGTAACCCCACTAACCGACAAGTGACTGCTAGCATCTAAGGCAATAAAGTCTTCGGGTGCTGATGTGGCAGCCACAGACACCCAGAGAAAGCCACCAGAAAAGTCAACAGCCGACTCAAACAGTCTGAACTTTTAGTAACACTGCCAACATTCATAAAGTCATCTCAAGAGTTCAAAGTTTAATCTTCTGTCTGAAATTCAAGGGTGAGATCAAAGCAAAGAATACCTCTGCCTTCATCTCTCTGTCAAAATAAGAAACCTCCCTCCACCTGCCAAGCGAAATGAGGATTATTTATATTTTAAAAAATAGTACAGGTTCCTGCATTAAGGATGTGAAAGAAAGTTCAAGTCGTTATATTCATTCATGAGTTCAAGTGAGAGAGTTCTAAGAGATTCTGAAATCCTCTCCTTTGCTGCTGGCTTTTGTCACCTTTCTTGCTTTTCTAATATGTTCCCATTGATCTTCCCTGTTTCATTTTTTACATCAGCTGTCAGGCACCATCCTGGGCTGGTCATCAGGAATGCCAGGCTTGTCAGGAGTTTTTCCTTTGAACCCAACCTCTTGGGTGTGAAAAACCTTCTCAGCCACTTGACTACTCTTTATCCTTGAGACTGCTGTTTTTCTGATCCATACCTGGGAAGACGAAAGAGCCATTCCTCTATTGACACATGTTATTTCCAATTGTTTACAGAATCCTCCCTCCTGACCATCTTTGGGGTGTTGGTTAATGCACTGAAAACATGCTGCCTGCAGTATCACCATCTTGGCAGGGACCAGAGAAGCTGGGTGGACCATGCTAAGAAAAAGAATGGTGGGTGCTACAGTGAGCTCCATGTAGAAGACACCAAGTGTTTCGTCTTCACCCTTCTTCCCCTCTGCATCTCCCAACTCCTATACAGAGTGTGCATTCTGCAGGTAAGAGTGACAGAATATTTCCCCCTGCTAGCGACAAAATGACGCACATTAACAGTGCAATTAGGCATGTGTTTTTACCTTGTAATGGTTACTTTACTCACTGCCAAGACAAAAATATCTGAAACCAAAAATAAGCAACTTAAAGATGGAAGGGTTTACTATCCTTTGCAGTTTGAGGATGCAGTTCATCATGGTGGGGAGGGAATGGTGGCAGGATCCAGAGGTGACTGGTCACATTGTATTCGAAGTTAGGAAGCAGAGAGGACTGGAAGTTGGGATGGACCACACAGCCTCAAGCCCACCCCTGCTGACCCACTTCCTCCAGTGAAACTCCACATCCTGAAAGGAACCCCAAACTTCCAACACAGCATCATCAGTTGGGGGGGAAGCATTCAAACACATTCAAATCACAAAACAAAGCACTCCAAAAATCACTTTTCATGCACTTGTAGGGGGCTAGTGTCCCAGCCCATTACAGCTGTTATAAGAGTCAGGGTACTCCAAAAGAAGAGGACTGAAAAAATCCCTATGTATGGTACTAATTGAATTGGCTTTCATGATATGCGGTCAGTAGTCAAAAAATGTCTGTCTCCACACTGGAGGGGCAGAGAACCCAATGGCTGCTCCACAAAGTTGTCCACAAGGTTGGGGAGACTTCAGACATCTCAGTCATGGAAGAAGGCCTGGAGAATTCCTTGAGAGCTGCTGGTCTTGTCCAGGTAGGAAGGCTGAAGCAGCGGGGACCTGAAGTCATTACAGGATGACAAGCATCAAGGTGGATGCAAATACCAGCAAGGCGTGAAGGTGGGCAGGCAAAAAGTACTGCTTTTCCCTCCAACCTCTTTATCTGAATGGACCATTCTTGGAGGAAGACCTCTTTCCTCAGTCGGTACTTCCTGGATATGCCCCCACAGACCAGCCCAAGGGCATACCTAGCAGTTGTTTCTCAATCAAATTAACAATAAAAATTAGCCATCATACTGGTTTCACAAAGGTCAAGACAAAACTTTTCTGAGGAGCCCCAGGTATGTACATCTCTGTAAGACTATAGATATCTGGCACCAGGAGAAGGCAATATCTCAGAGTACATAGTCCTAAGACTTAGCAACAGTTTATGACAGTCAACACCAGACCCATAAGCAATTACCAAATTGCCCTTTATCCAAAGTGTCTGCCTTCCTCCCTCATTAAGCCTTTAAGAAGTGACATTAGGAAACTGATTTGTGTTCTCTCTCCACCAACTCCTGAAGTAGAAGTATTCATGAGTAAGTGTTCCTCTTCCACCACTGTGAAGTCAAAGTACTGATGAATAAGTGTTCTTCTTCCTCCACTGTGAAGTCTAGTACTGATGAGTAAGTGTTCCTCTTCCACCACTGTGAAGACTAATACTGATGTGTAAGTGGTTATATTCCACCCACTGTAAAAAATAAATACTGATGAGTACTTATACTCTACCTGCTATGTTATTCCTTTTGGAATCAGTCATTATGTTGTGAGAAAATTAAAGGGAAAACACAAAGCCCAAGGTAGATTTTATAGCAACCATTTTTAGCATATTTATTGTCAATAATTAGATACATTTTATGAGCAAATCTTGTGGTGGTATCTCCATATCCCTAATCCTTGTCCCCAACCCACTGAGGTCCCTACTCGGTGTGCATACTGTATCAGTCCATGTTGTCGGGGGTTATGAATTGCACCAGAGGTAGCCAGGATTTTTTTTCCATTTTTTTGTGTGTTGCTGCTGAAGGGGGCAGTATTTCTGGATATTCTCCCCGACCATGGCTCTTACATTCTTTCCTCCCCTCTTCCACTCAGTTTCCTGAGTCATGGTGGGTGAGTTTTAAGTATGCTTTACTGTTGAGATTTTAAGTGTCTCTGGACTTCTGCTTTTGGTTGTGTTGGGTATCATTGGTGTCTGTCTCCATTGCCCTTTCCTGAGTTCTCTGACTAGATGTGGTGATAGGGCTCTTGTTTATCTTGCCACTTTCTCATAGGTTTCATTTGTGCCCTATATGAGAGGTTAGGGGTGGTTCATCTCCTGCCAGGATGTCAGCTATCATTCCATGTCTTGTTAATGGTGAATTGGGTTGTCCATGGTTCTTACTGCCTTCTGAAAAATAAAACCAGAATCTCCATCTGAGAGTGATATCAGTGTAGGTTAAATGATATAAACATTGCTGATTTGGCAAGATTCTAATGGGTGTAGCCTCTCTGTAGCTCTCTGGTAGCGGGAATTTCCTCTTGGAGCCCAGGTTCTTGGTCCCCATAAGATTTTGCCATGGATCCCAGTTCCAGTTAAAGGTTCCTTGACACTGAGTGGATCTCTTAGCCAATCAGTAAGCCGTTGATTACCCATTTAGTTTTGGCACCACTATTGCACAGATGAGCACTTCTTGACTTGCTGGTCTCTTCCATAGAGCAATGTGTTCAGCATTCTTGTGACACTGTTTATATTGTATATCAGTGGTCTCTGCTTTCTCCAAATATTGATCAATTCCCCCTGGAAGCTCATGCAACACCTTCCAGTACTACACATGCTATCACCTGAGTGCTGGTTACCATTCTGGATCCAGCAGGGTCTCTCAGTGTTGTGTGATGACACTCAGTGGTATCTTCAGTAATAGGATCTTACCGTTGGCCTGGAGTGGGTATTCAAGAGCTTTAATGGGAGCCTGTCTTGTTTTGGGGACTTCGTGGAACAGCTCAGCGTGGGAAGGAACCAATTACTGGGACATGGAGTTACAGGCCTGAGCAATTTCTTGGGGTTAGGCTTCTTTCCATTCTATTTATGGCCCCTCTTACCAGGCGATGCCCACAGCTTCCTCAAAAGCTTAGCATACAAAAGTAAGGATTTTATGGTATTGATTCATTATAGGCTTGGCTTATTGTATAAGTCCCTTACCCTCCCCTTCCTCCTCCCCAGTTCCTTACATCCCCTTTGACAGTCTCTCAATTCACCTGTCAGGTTTGCTTAGTGTTTAAGCTTAACCTGGTTAGCAAGTGCTATGAGGGAATATGTGGCCTTTGTGTCTCTGTTCTTGTGTGAGTTCGCTAAGTATGATCTGCCCCAAGTCCATCCACTTTTCTTTAAATTTCATTATGCCATTTTTCCTTTCATCTGAGTAGAGTTCTATAGTATAAATGTACAACTTTGATATCCATTCATCCAGTGATGGGCAAAAATGGATGTGACTGTGGTCAAAGACCAAGTTATTTACGGAGAAGGAATAGACAATTAAATCCTGCAGGACTTTCTTCATTGTTCACCCTCCCCCCAACTTGGAATTTAAAAGATGAATAAGGCTCATACACACAATCACAAAACATCAGAGAGGGAAAGAAAATCAGAAGTTAGATTACCCACAGCTTCATTGGTTAAAGAGGAAAGACCTCATAAAAGTTGATGTAGTGTGGAAGTGATGAGATGAAGTTACATTTAGAAGTAGAGCAAGTGAAAGCAGAAGGACCCTGACCCTGAGAACAACCTATGCCTGCCCCTCTGATCTTGAGTTTGCAAGCTAATATTACTCCGTTTATTTATTAGACTTTGTTATATTTATTTATTTGTATGTAAGTGTGCATGCCATGGTGCACACGTGGAAGACAGAGGACAACCTTAAGGTCTCTGTGCTCTCCTTCTGTTGTCTTTGAGACAGGGTCTCTTGCCACTGTGAAAGAATGTTACTCTAGCTCCCTGGCAAGCTTCAGATTCTTCTGGCTAGAGCTTTCATTTTCATAGGTGTGTTGGGATCACAGATAGATGCTGTTGCAGTCAGCTTTCTAGTTGTTGCACAGAAAAAACCCAAACAAAAGTGGCTTTTGGAGGAATGGGTTTATTTGGCTTACGGACTCAAGGGGAGACTCCATCCTGGCAGGGAAAACAATGGCATGAGCAGAGGGCTGGACATCACCTCTGCCACAGCACTACAAACAGCAGCAGGAAGGTGTGCCAAATATTGGCAAGGGGAAGCTGGCTTATAACCCCATAAGTCCGCCCCCAACAACACAGCTCAAGTGAGGTTCTAATTCCCGAATTGCCATCAGCTGAGGATCGATCTATCAGAACACATTCATTTGTTTGTGGGGGACACCTGGATCAAACCATGACAGATGCAATACTTTGAACCTTGTGTCTACTTTATGTGGGTGCTGACTCAGCCTTTGAAAACAAATGCCTTTGAGCACTGAGTCATATCCTCAGCTCCCACTTATTGTCTCTATTAGGCATTTTTTTTTAGTGTTTTGTTTAATTACTTTCATGTGTGTGCATATGTACTCATGTTCATGTGTGTGGACACAAAAATGCATGCAACTGTGAGGTAAGTCTATGTCAACTTGACATGATTTAAAGTCACTATGGAAACAAATCTCTGATCAGTCCAGGAGGGACTTTCTAGATTTGGTTGGTTGAGGTAGGAGCACACATCCTAACTGTGGGCTGGAGGTGCACAAAAAAAAGGGAAGCTAGCTGAGCATTCAGCATTCATCGAGTTCTACTTCCTCCCTGCTGATGTCATGATATGAATGTGCTTCCTGCTCCTGCCTTGCCTTACTTGTCACAATGGACTCTGCCTTCCAGAACTGTAAGCGGAATACAGTCTTCCTCCTTTGAACTGGTTTTGGTCACTGTTGCAGTCAGCCACACGCCACTGAGATGAATCTTCAAACCAGGCACAGTTTTTGGGAGGAAATGATTTATTCAAGCTACAGATCCAGGGGAAGTCCCATAAAAGTGAAAGAGACTGGTCCTCTTTCACAGGTCCAAGCAGAGAGAGAAATCCATCACCAATACCATACACACAGAACAGCAAACAAGCAGAAGAGCCAAAGAGAAATTCTTTCCCTTTATATAACCTTAGGGTGGGTCTTGCAACCCTTCCCCAGACTTAATGGCTTCCTGAGTCTCTGGAATTTCCTTCCTGCACTGCCCACAAAGGAAAGGATGTTTACTTCTAGCTCTCCTGAGCTTCCTTATATCCTACCCCCTACTGAGAGGCTGCCTTCCTATAAACATCCTCAGAAACTCACCCAAGATAATTAAAAAGATCAAGGTGACAACAAAACCTAACCATCACAAGTCCACCCCTTGTCAACTTGACATCAAACCATATATCCTTACATCATATCTAATTTCCAAATGAAGATAGTAACAAGATACAACTGGAAATGTATAATCTCCCCCCAACATAAGGCAAGGCCCCTTAACTTAGAGTTCTGTAAATCAAAACAAGTTACATATAATGGCACAGAGTAAATATTTCCAACTGTTATGAGGCATAAAGGAAAGACTGGGCCAATGCAAACTCAACAAACATCAGCAAACATCCACATCTGCAGTTCAAGTCCCATACCACAACCAGTGTCTGACAGTCTCGGATTTTCTGATTCTGTCCCTCCAGCTTGGCTGAGTACCTGGGGAAACTTCCATCCCAAGCCAACAGCACTCCAAAGCAGCCCTTGCACAGTCCTGGTATGTCCAAAACATCTTCAGGTCTCCATTGCAAACTATGGTCCACCTTCCAATGGCTTCTCTGGCCACTCAGGGACTTCATGCCCTGTTCCAAATACCGCATCTCAGCAGCGGCTCCTGAAACCATGTGCACTTCACTACCCACTCCCACTCCATGCATCCATTCCTCATGCTTCCAAAAACAATACCAGGTATGCAGGACACAACCATATTGTTAATTCGGGGACAAAATAGATGTGACTTTGAAGAGCAGAGTCCTTTCTTTCAGTAATTTCCTTTCCAAGAATTTGCACAGTCCATCTTTCTGTCCTTCCTGGGTGGAAGCACCTCAGGCATCTCTCCATTGTTTCAATGTAAAGCAGTTGGGCCATAATCAAAAGCCAGTCTCTGCCAATAATTTAAACTTGCCTTGAGGTTTTTCTAACTTCAAATCTTAAATTCTCAGTCCCATATGCATAGCCAAGCACACAGTCCATTACTTAAATTTAACCTTGGTCAAACTCTCTGGGCATGGACAGTTAGATGCATCCACCCCCCCCTTGACCCAGGCACACACTTCCATTAAGGTTTTCTGCAGTCTCTCCTGCCCTGTAGAAAGTTCACAAGCCAAGCCTCCAAATGCAATTCTCTCTGCACTAAGCATTTCCAAATTCTCAGCATAATAGTCTACAAAACTTGGCTTACCACTCTGGAAGACATCTTCAGGTGCAAGTATCAAGTCCATGTCCATTGCTCCAACACACAAGTTCCACAAGATCAAAATCCACATGGTCAGTTCATCTCAGCAAATCACCCCACTCCTGGTACCAAATCTGTCACAGTCAGCCACACGCCGCTGGGATGAATCTCCAAACCAGACACAGTTTATGGGAGGAAACGATTTATTCAAGCTACAGATCCAGGGGAAGTCCCATAAAAGTGAAAGAAACTGGTCCTCTTTCACAGGTCTGAGTAGAGAGAGAAAGCCATCACCAATGCCATACACACAGAAAAGAAAACAGGCAGGAGAGCCAAAGAGAATTTCTTTCCCTTTATATAGCCTTAGAGTGGGTCTTGCAACCCTTCCCCAGACTTAAAGGCTTCCTGAGTCTATGGAATTCCCTTCCTGCACTGCTCACACAGGAAAGGATGTTTACTTCTAGCTCTCCTGAGCTTCCTTATATCCTGCCCCCTACTGAGAGGCTGCCTTCCTATAAACATCCTCAGAGACTCACCCAAGATGATTAAATAGATCAAGTTGACAACAAAACCTAACCATCACAGTCAGGTATTTTGTTCCAGCAACAAGAAGGTAACTAATAGGTGTGTGTGCATGCATGTGTGTGCACATGTATGGGAAGGCCATGGTTAAATGTTAGGTGTCCTCCTCTATCACCCTCCACCACATTTTTTGAAACAGGTTCTTTCATTGAACCTAGAAATTACAAGATCAGCTAGACTAGCCAGTCATCAATCCCTGGAGATCCACTGGTCTCCACCTCCCCAGCACTGAGATTACAGATGAGCTCTGTGGCACCTGGCTTTTTATACAACATGGATTCTTGGGATCAGAACTCAGGGCTTCATGTTTGTACATCAAACACTTTGTCCACTAAGCCATTTCCCCAGTCCCAATTTTTTTATGTTGGGCAAAATGAGAAGGTTGTAATATTTCCTGTGGTTAGAAAAAAAAACCCAAAAGAATATTTTGTGGTACGTAAAAATTATATTTAATTTAAATTTCAGGGTCCATAAATAAAGTTTTATCAGGACATTGCCCTGTTCACTGATTTGTCACACCTATTACTGCTTGAGTACAGAAACAGCAGAATTGAATAGCTGCCAAGGAGCCCATATGTGGCTGTATTTACCATCCGGTCCTTTACAGAAAAGTTTGATGACCCTTGTTCCAAATGAATCATGGGAGCTCGTGGGATGTAGGCGATCCCACCTCCCTCCTAATTCCACAAATAGTAGCTGGCACCAAACCAGAACATATCACAAAGTATTCTCCGTTTGTGAGGGCATTGCTATGAAGTTATGCTAGAAGGGAAAAATTAATGATACCACATTATTAAGTGGTCCATTGCTGGCCTCTAAACTTCTATGCAAACAGTACAAATTACTGATTCCTTCTCTCAGTAACTGACGTTTTCCTACTTGGTTTGAGCCTTCTCTGCAAACTGTTATATAGTTTTAAATTTGTTATAAATATCATACATTTTGATAAACACATTTTTAAGGAACTAGATGCCTATCTTATTGCACAGAATAAACCCCTGGCATTTATCAATCACCTATTATTCGTCATAGACTTCTTGGTTTCTAATTTAATCCTCACAGTCAGCCAACATAGCTGAAATGATTAACATAAATGTAAGGCTCAGAAGTCAGACATGGTTGCTTATGTCTATAATCCTTGCTCGTGGAAGGCTGAGGTAAGAGTATTGTTATGAATTCAAGGCCAGCTTTGGTGACCAAATGAGTGAGATCCATCCTCCAAAACAAAACAAAACAAAACGCTAAGGCCCCAGAAAACATTAAGTAATTGTAGCCTGCTAACATGTAACAGAATGGTTGGCCTGACTCAGGGCTGGTATAAAGTTTGCTATTCATAATGCTACACTTAAAATGGACTAGATATCCCTGATACAAAATAGGCAGGTTATAAAATTATATGCAGCAATGCGATGCTAGATAATTCAAAAAAAAAAAGAAAAGAAAAGAAAGAAAGAAAGTTAGACCCACTTCTCCAGAGAGGCAGAAGAAACTTTCATCAGGAAAGGGTAAGTCTAAATTTTGCCCTCCAGATGAAATAATCACCATTATGAAGGCAATCAGAGGACTGAGAATAAAACATCCTCCAATTCCATATTTTAAATTTAGTAGCCATTATTGGCCTTCAGGTCCAAGACATACATTTAAAATATGTTGATGCTCAGGACTATGGGGCTGTCGTTTGACATTATGGCAACTCAAAGGTGAACATGAATCTCTATTGACAGCAATTATTTCTGAACACTCACAGGCTTGTATGAAATAAAAAGTATTTAAAATTTTAAAAGGAGATGATTTCAGAACTTGAGGCAGAAGCAGAAATGATTTCAAGTTTTCACGACAGGGCCGCCTTTCTTTTGATTAGGCAATATATTAATATTGCTTCACTAAAGATTAATAGTACATTTGCCACATTATTAAGTTAACAGGTTTCTGTGTCTATGATTCATGCCGATAATAACTTTATTCCTATTAACAATAATTCTCATTTGAAATCAGTAACAGAAACTTCTAAGCGATTCTGGGAGCCTTTCGGTCTCAGAGTTGTTCAGCTGCCAGAAAGCACTTTTTCCTAAAGGACATCATTCATTTCCCTCTGATTGGGGGATACATGTTTAATCATTTTCAGAAGCAGAACAGGACTAGCTAATGTGCCCTTCACTCTTGTCACCTGTACCCAACCAAACAAGCCTTGTTTATTATTGTAAGGATTAATTAAAAATTGGAAGATAAATTATCCCCAGGACATGTTTTATGCCAATAGTAAAAAGCTTGGTACAAATTGGGACCAATCCTATATCTGGGCAGTTACCATAGATGAGTTTTACAATTGGTGATGCTCGTTAACAGCTACACTAACTCGGCTGATTCTCCTTATGACCTCTCAAATTGTGGAAATGATTAGAGAGGAGGGGTTAGTGAAGGCTTCGGGTGAGAAGTTACGCTGTGGGCAGGCAGCTCCTTTCAGAACCATGATAAGCAGGGATCCCAATGCAGTTCTAGCACCGTATGAAAAAACACTTCATAGAATGCATTCCTTAAGGAAAAGACTTGCTGCTCATGTATCTATGCCACTCAGTAGGTTTATGTACTGCTGGGAGTTACAGACACACTATGACAAGAAGGGGCTGTGATCATTGTGACCTAGAACAGTGAAGAGATGGCTCTTTCAGGCGACATGGGCTTTGTCCTGACATCATAACCCATCAGAGGCTTGGCACACAGGAAGAAGCTCCCAGCTAGTGTTCCAGATTTAGTGAGGATTGGGATTCTTTATTTTCTTCTTATGTGTATGTGGTATGCATGTGTGTAGAGGTGTTCATATGGGTGTGAGTGTATGTTCACATGTGAATGGGTTTGTGTATGTGTGTGTGGAGGACAAAGGACAATATTGGGTGTCTTCTCAATCACCACCTTTTTTTTTTCAGTCAGGTTCTCTCACTGAACCCAGAGCTCAGTCATGAGGCTAAGCTTACTAACCAGAAAATCTCAGAACCTCCCAGCTTTACCACCTTAGTGCTGGGATCCCAGACACACACCACCATACCCAGGGGCCACTGGGATCCAAAGTCCTCGTGTTGAGTGGCAAGAACTTTACAACTTTACCAAATCTAGCATAAGGATTATTTTTTAAAAAGGGAATGATCACATAATCCCCCTGAGGCTGTGAGGT